>JAABOM020062602.1:0-43974 GCA_011800125.2 Solanum clarkiae | reverse complement strand
TTTGAGATGAGGGTTCCCAGGAAACAGCCTCTCTACTTTTATGGTAGTGGTAAGGTCTGCGTACATTCTACCCTCCCTACACCTCACTTGTGGGATTTTATTGGGTATGTTGTTGTTGTTGGATGGGTGATATGAAAATGATTCGGGTGATATGAAAATGATTCGGGGAAGTCTTCGAGGGTTTTAGAGAGAGTATTTTGGCAATAAAATGATGAACTTAAGAGTTCGGGACCTTAAATGAGTATAAAAACGTCAATATAGAGATTACGAAAGGATGGGAAAACACCAAAATAACCCTTCCTAAAAAGCTGGCAAACGCCTATTATGAGCCCCATTACGACCTGTAAATAGAACTACGACCCGTAGGACCCCTCCCGTAATGCCTCAGCTCAACTTTAGAGTTTTGGGAAATTGCTACGAGCCCGGATTATGACTCATACCCCGACTTACGACCCATAATAGAGGTCTCTTAGTGTAACTCTGCACTGGCAGTCTTCAGTAAAAGGGCCATAACTTTTGACTCTGAAGTCTAAATAAGGTGAAACCAAGTGGTGATTGTGTCTGACGTTCACGCTCCAATAAGAAAGCGGTCACTGTTAGCAATTAACCTAACAAAAGTTTAGGGTTGAATCGACAGGAAAAACAAGGCTTCACAACAAGAGTTCACTATCAATCATTTCGAGTATTTAAAACTAAAATCTCTAAAAGGGGCATTTGTGATTTAAGAACAAAACTAAAATAAATATTGTACTACTATGAAAGGAAACACTCAATTTTAAGGACAAATTAGGAATTGTTTTCCTCATGGTTCGTTGACTCGATTATCCTAGACAACATAACTACAATTGGAACTTCGTATGCAGGACAATAACTTAGGTTCTTCTAGCCCTCTTGTGAAGGTGAAGGTCGAATTTCACCATGGCGCTTGGTCGAGAACCATGGCGTGCCTACTAACCGTTATCTATTGTCCCAGTCAACCTCCCCTTGGTCAGATTTGGTTGATTAGACGAGAACAGATTAATGGAATCCTGTCATGTACTTCTTTTTTCCTATGCGTCACTACCTTGGTCAGGATCGTGATAGTAAGCAGGGTTTGATGTTTGTCACTACCAAACAACGATCAAAACTAAGAGACAGACAATACATGCAAAACCCCAATCATAGAAATGCAATAAATCTGGGTTATCTCAAGTCAACCACCCATGGTTTCTACAATCCCAACTTGTGGGTGCTTACCTACTCATGGTTAAGGCAAAACCAACAAAAATGCAAATACAAAACATAGTTGAGAATTTTACCAAAGCAATGAAGAATAATAAAACTACAAGTTGCAAACCACAAGCTTGATAGATTGAGAATGAATACAATGTATGATTTACACTCCCCAAAATTGGGTTTTCCAAGAGAAAATTAAAATCTACACTAAAACCCTAAAATTATTTGGAGAAAATATCCAAAGGCTCTCTTAATATTCAAGTATGGGATCCTCCCTTCAAAATAAACCCTAACAAAAGGTATATAGAATATTCACAAATTTAACCCTAAATGTTACACAGAAAAGACAGGTGGCAGCAGGTATGTCTCATAAGGTGATCTACGAGTCGTAATCGGGGTCTCATATCAAGATTTTAGCATTTTGGACTTAACTGTGATGACCCACTAGTATGAGTCGTTGTTTGAGCTACGACTCGTATGCTCTTCTCGTAGTTTAGACCTTTAATTTTTGGTCCAAAATTTTGACTCTCTATTTCTTTCTACGAGTCCACCTATACGGGTCATAGTGAGACCTACGACACGTAGGGTGGCCTCATATGGCTAACCTCCACTTAGTAGATTTTTTATTTTTGCTCTATGTTTCTGTGTATGAGATCACCCTACGACTCATAGCTTGGGCTACGACTTATAGGCGAGCTCGTATGTTCTGCACTTCAGCAAAATCTGTAATTTTTCTTTAAAATCATGTCAACCTACCTTTTCTACAATAACAACACAAAAACACATAAAACCCATAAAAAGTCGCATTAAGGACTCACAAAATCCCTTGTTTTAGGCATCAAATGTGTTGAATTTTGACAGAACATCAACTCCTTCAACTTAGAATTATTACTTGTCCTCAAGGGATGACTCAATCTATGCAGACAATTAGAGATACATAATAACTATACCCATGGTATATACATCATTTACTCCAATTCAGGGACCTAACTTTCATTTTCAAAAACAGATTGCAAAGCTAATAAGCCAAACAAAAACACAATGATGTATCTGGAAACCCAACTATGATAAGCTAAGGAGCATCAACCATCCGTAATCACTGGGTCAGTCATTTGCAAATCAAGCAATCCAAATGCCCCCACGGAAAAGAAGTCCCTCTTACTCACTCAAAAAACATTTAGAATTTAGGGATTGAACAAATATTCTCACTCTCACAAATAAAATTCATGCAACATGACTAACACCATAGGCTTGCCTCTATACTGAACTTCCGGATTGGTGACAACGTAGATTTTGGATCACTTTAGGACTTAATGGCTAGTAACATAGGATCATAGGGATTTGATATAGCATTTTAGGAAAGTAGTGACTACCTTCATAATGCAAACATATGCTTTCCCCGGGTACTTTCATTCTCTTTTTTAGCTGTGCCTTATTTTTGAATTCATTTTTGCTATTTCCTTCAATTCAATGCACTTTCTTTTTCCTCCCCGGGCTCATGGTTGTTTTTTATTTCCTTCTTTCTTTCCCAACGAACCACCTTATTTTCATTACTTTACCACAATAAAGGCTGCCCTCAACTTAGCTTTTAGCCTGAAGTGAAGTACACAATATCTATTCCCTAAACCAGGGCCACCATTTGTAGCTACCCTCAACTTAGGCTTTCAGCCACAATTAAGGTTCACATGTTCAACGATATACTAGGGCTAATATCAAGGTATTTCATAGAACAAGGCTGAGCTAGCTAGGTGTCAAGAAAGAATAAGCGCATGAGAGACTCAAACATTTGGAACAAATGGGTCACTAACATATTTGGTAGGTCATTTAGGCAAAAGTGGGCTCACTAAAAGAATAAAGGCCTAAGATCCCTTCCAAATCAACCACATCACCAAACCAATATTAGAGTAATAAGGCAAGTTTTGAGTCCATACATGATACATGAATGCGACAAAATAAGCTCACAACACACATGTCATTGCACACACAATCAAGTATAGACTGACAGGTCATGCTTCAAGCCTCAACTTTCCTTTTCATTATCAGAACAAACATCACTAGATAATTAATATGCATGATTGCATCAATAACCAACAATCTCAAGAAATTTGAGGGTACCTAATTTTTCATCAAAATTTAAAAACTATGTATACACCAAACGATAATACTACTATGTATTTACAAATTATCTATACTACCTATATATGTCAGTTTAACAAAAACTTAAAACATCCACAAGGAAAAAGAAACACAGCAAGAAAATCTTGGGATCAGAAATAGGGGAAGTTATGGACTAGAGGCTACTCAGACTTCACCTTAATCCATAACTTCCCACACCCTACCAAAATAGAATACTTATCCTCAAAGTAAAAACATAGAGAGGACATGCAAGGGGTATACCTTGGGTTGCCTCTCAGGAAGCGCCTGATTTGTTGTCATGACATGACAAGATACTTTTTGTACTCATGTCTCTTCAAGATCCTAATCTTACACTATCTTGATTTCTTCCATGTCACCCATGTATAGTTTGACCCTCTAGCCGTTGACCTTAAAGATTTTGCCATCCCTGCTTTCTAACTCGATGTCTCCATGACTAAAAATGTGTATTATCTTGAAAGGTCCCATCCACTTGGATCTGAGTTTCTTTTGGAAACCACTTTAACCTAGAGTCATAAAGCAATACCATGTCCCTTGGAGCAAATTGGCAGTTCTCTATTCCACGATCATGCTGGATTTTCATTCTTTGCTTGTACAAGGCCGAGCTCTCATCTACTCGTAGCCTGAACTCATCAAGTTTATTTACTTGCATTAACCTAGATGTTGCTGCTTCATTCCAGTTTAGATTCAGCTTCTTCAATTCCCATAGTGCCTTGTGCTCAAGTTCAACTGGCAGATGACAAGCTCTCCCAAGCACCAATTGATATGGAGACATTCCGATTTGCGTTTTGAAAGATGTGCGGTAGGCCCATAAAGCATCATCTAACTTCCTTGACCAACCAATGCGATTCATATTCACTGTTTAGGATAATATTTGCTTTATTTCCCTATTCGACACTTCCACTTGCCGACTTGTTTGGGGATGGTATGGGGTTGCCACTCGGTGCCTCACACCATACCTCTCAAGGAGATCTTTGAATAGTGGGTTGTAAAAATTAGAACCTCCATCACTGATAATTGCTCGAGGTGTACCAAACCTGGAAAAGATATTTCTTCAGAGAAAGTCGGTAACAATCTTGCCCTCTTTGTTCGGTAAGGCTATAGCCTCTACCCATTTAGAGACATAATCAATTACAACCAGGATGTACTTATTACCATGAGAGCTAATAAAGGGTCCCATAAAGTCAATGCCCCAAACATCGAATAGTTCTCTAAACAAAATAGGATTTAGAGGAAGTTCTTGCCTTCGCAAGACCCTACCATCATTTTGGCATCTATCACAAGATGGGCGTCGTGATGTATATATGGCCAATAGTAGCCACATTGTAATGCCTTATAAGCAGTTTGAGCTCTACTGTGATGGCAACCCACCAATGATGAGTGGCATGCTTCAAGAATACTCATCATTTCCACTTTTGGAACACATCTACGGATGATCCTATCCACACAAATATGAAATAAGTATGGCTCATCCCAGAAGAACTTCTTCACATAGTGCATAAACTGGCAACATTGATAGGTATTCAAATCAAGAGGCATTATATCACTCACCAAATAGTTAGTAAATTCCGCAAACCTAGGGATAAGATCATGTGAGGCCGCCAAAACTCTCTCATCGGGGAATGAATCATTGATGTCAAGACCATTGTCAAATTTCACCATAGCTTCATCTTCTAGTCTTGAAAGATGGTTGGCTACCTGATTTTCTGAGCCCTTTCTATCAATCACATCAAAATTGAATTCTCGCTAGAGGAGTACCCATCTGATTAATCTCGGTTTTGTATCCTTTTTAGCCATCAGATATTTGAGTGTTGTGTGGTCTATCTGCACTATCACCTTAGCTCCCAACAAGTATGAATACAATTTTTCAAAGGCATAAACTATGGCAAGCAATTCTTGTTCCGTTACTGTATAATTTTTCTGGCCCACATTAAGTGTCTTGCTAGTATAGTAGATAGGATGCAAAATCCTCTCCCTGCGCTGCCCCAGTACCACATCTAGCGCAACCCCATTTGCGTCACACATTAGTTCAAAGGGTTTTGACCATTCTGGAGCCACAATAATGGATATCGAAGTCAACTTTCTTTTTATTTCTTCGAAGGCTTGCATGCATGCGTCATCAAACACAAACTTGGTATCTTTTTCCAACAACATCCATAAAGGTTAAGAGATCTTGCAAAAATCCCTTATGAAGCATCGGTAGAAACTTGTGTGGCCTAAGAAACTCTTGATACCTTTCACATAAATTGGTGGTGACAGCTTTTCGATAACCTCAATGTTTTGCTTCTCCACCTCAATTCCCTTGCCTGAAATTCTATGACCAAGCAGGATGCCTTCTTTGACCATAAAATGAAATTTCTCCCAATTCAGTACCAGGTGGCTCTCAACACACCTTTGCAGCACATCACGTAGATGTAGCAAGCACTCTTCAAAGGACTGGCCAACAACACTAAAATCATCCATGAACATCTCAATAGTGCTTTCAACCATATCCTAGAAAATAGATATCATGGATCTTTGAAATGTTATTGGAGAATTATATAGTCCAAAAGGTATTCTCTTAAACGCAAAGGTACCATATAGGCATGTGAAAGTTGTTTTCTGTTAATCTTCCGGCGCAATAACAATTTTACTATACCGAGAATACCCATCAAAAACGCAACACCATCCCTTCTCTACAAGTCTATCTAGCATCTGATCCATGAAGGGCATATGAAAATGATCTTTCTAAGTAAAAGTATTGAGTTTTCTGTACTCCATACACACTCTTCATCTGGTGACTGGTCACATGGGAATCAACTCATTTTTTTCATTAGGAACACTATGATCCTTCTCTTCTTTGGAATGAACGGACTGACCCATTCACTGTCAGCGATTGGGTACATTACTCCTGTGTCCAACCACTTGATGATTTCTTTCCGCACAACCTCTGCATTGGGGGGTTCAACCGTCTCTGATGTTCAATACTCTGTTTATAATCCTTGACTAGTTGAATGTTGTGAGTGCATATCCCCGACGATATGCCTATGATATCTGCAATTGTCCATCTAATGGCCCTTTTGAGTTTCTTGAGAACGGAGACAAGGGCCTCTGTTTGGACCTCATTTAAATCCGTTGCAATTATGACCGGTAGCGTGTTGTTTTCTCCCAAGTAAGCATATTTTAGATGCGCTGGCAGTGCCTTCACTTCTAAATCAGGTGGGACTTCGACGAAAGGCTTTGTAGGTGGAGTCTCCCTATTGCACAAATCTAACTCCAACCTGGCCTGTCGTATATGCCCAAATGACCCTCCAAAAGCATTTATCATTTTCTTATAATTAGGAATACTTTTACCATCAAAATTCACTAACACAGCTGCCAAAGGTTAGAATCCTAGCCTCAACTCAATCAGGATCTCCACTTCATCATCCTTACTTATTTCAATCATTGAGACGACCTAAAACTCACAATTATTTCTATCTTGTTGGCACACTTGAAACACAACTACCTTTTCACCAAATCTGAAAGTGAGCAGACCCTTTCCCATATCAACTAATGCACGACCTGCGGCTGAGAAAGGTCTCCCCAAGAAGATCGGAACTACAAAATCAACCTTGACTAGCATATCATAAAGTATCCCCACATAATTTTTGATTGTTCTGTCTGCCATTAGCAACCACATCTTTGTAGGAACAAAGGTGCCCATGCGGAGTCTTCTGAGGCATTAGGTTAATGCTGGCCCCCAAATCACATAGTGCTTTGGTGAGTGCAAGTTCCCCAACAATGCATAGTATGGTGAGTGCACCTGGATCGTCACGCTTTTAAACTAAAGTCTTTGTGGTTATGGCACTACAACATTTAAAACTTTGGGAGAGATCTTGGCTAAGTTTTTGGTTTTTTTTTACTAAATCTTTTATCCATTTGGCTTACCCAGTCATCTTCTCAAGAGCTTCAACCAAGGGGATGTCCACTGACAACTTCTTAAGCATCGCTACGAATTGTTTAAACTTACCTTCCTCTTTTATCTTCTCAGGCCTTTGGGGAAAAGGTGGAGGGGACATTAGAAAGGTTTTATATTTCTTTGGTTGTTATTTTATGCTGTGTGCTTTAGTCCCTTCATTTACCCTCTTCTTCCGGCTTCCATCCATAAACCTTGGCATAGGAGGATCAACAGTACTTTTGCTACTCTAAGTCATGAATGCCATACAATGTCCTTCGTTTTTAGGATTTTGAACCATGTTGCTTGGAAAAATTCCCTTTTGGCATTAGTTCAATTGCGAAGAAACTTCCCTAAATTGTTTTTCCATCTTCTTTCTTTTTATGCTTGAAATGTCCAATTTCATTCCCTTCAAGGTCTCATCTTGGTGATCGGCTCTTTTCAATAACTTGTCAAACATCTTTTCAAGCCTCAAAATGCTTGGCATGGCATCACGATTGTAGGGCAGCACATAAGGACCATTCCTATAACCATCTCTTCTACCCCATTCGGCATACAACACTCTCTCTCTTTCATAGTAGCTACCTTTGTTGTCTCTATAAGCACCATAACGGTTGTAGTTCCGACCTTGATTCCAGGAACCTTGCCTGCAATAGTGTGAGTTGGACCCTTGGGGGTTATTTCGGAAACCCGCCGCTTGATTACTCATGAAACAAGCATCCTCATCAAAGAATGGATTTTCATATATGGGAGCCTTAAGAGGTTGGTGGGTGACTGCTTGGACACTTGTTTGGTTTTGCTTCAAGACCAAGTCCATGCTCGTGCAAAGTTGAGCAAGTTTATCCATGATCTCTTCATTGACCCTTGCTTGCTCATTGTTGGTGTTGGTCGCACAAGAAGTCATCACTGTGCCTCGCTCTCTTTGACCTCATGCTCTGTTGGTTTTAACCATTTGCTCCATCCTAGTGGCTATCAATGCAAAAGGTTGGTCAAGAAACATGCCTCCCTTGATTGTGTCAGCACAAACTTGACTATTCTCAGCAAGCGTCTGATAGAAAATTTCAACCAGGGTATCATTAATAATCTTATGATCGAGAACCATCCTCAAAAATTTGGTAAATCTCTCCCATGTGGTACTAATAGAGTCACCCGATAATTGCTCAAAATTATTTATTTGATCTTTGAGCTTTAGCATCTTTGATCTTGGGAAATATTTTGAGCTCAACTTGTTATTGTACCCAGAGGAAGCTCGGACAATCACGTAGCTGCATTACCTGTCAGTGACAAGGGAAACACCTGCAAACTAATGACATCAAGAGAAAGATTTTGTGTCCCTATGACACTCTTGCATACAAAAACAACATTATAGAGATGATAATGGGGATCCTCTGACAGTAGCCCTGTGAATAACCCATGGTTTTGGAGCATTTGAAGTAACCCACTAGACATCGAGAACTTAGCATTTGCCGGTAGTGGAGGCAACACTATAGCACCAGCAACATCCATGGCCATAAGGTTCAAATGATATTGGTTTTAACCATAAGCATTCTCATTGAAATCCCTATGTTGTGGCCTATCATTCCTCAGGGGTGGATTTTCTTCTCTTCCCATATTGTCATACACATTCATTTCTTCCTCAACCACGTTATCCTTATTCACTTGAGCTATTCTTCTAAAAAGTCGATGGATCTCCGAATTGATCAGAGCTAAGGGATTGCCTTGGCTCCTTATGTTGGGCATATAACCTAGTATACCCTGCAAGTAGAATCAAACAACAAAAACAAAAACAAAAACAAAAGTAAAATACAAGAGAGTTTAGAAATTAACACATGAACTAACTAATATTGAAATCAACTCAAAACCTAGTCGTATTCCCCTGCAATGACGCCATAATTTTTTATTGTGTCTAATGTCATGCTCCAATAAGAAAGTGATTGCTGTCAGCAATTAACTTAACCGAAAGTTCAGGTTGAATCCACAGGGAATATAGGGCTTGACTGCAAGAGTTCACTATCAATCATTTCGAGTATTTATAACTAAAATCTCATAAAGGTGGTTTTGTGATTTAAGAACAAAAGTAAAATAAATGTTATAATACTATGCAAGGAAACACTCAATTTTAGGGACAACTTGGGAATTGTGTTACCCATTATTCGTTGACTCGATTACTCTAGACAACATAACTACAATTGGAACTTCGTATGTAGGATGGTGACATAGGTTCTTCCAGCCTTCTTGTGAAGGTGAAGGTCGAATTTCACCATGGCGCTTAGTCAGTAACCATGGTGTGCCAACTAACCGTTACCTATTGCCCCATTCAACCTCCCTATGGTCAGGTTTGATTGATTAGATGAGAACACATTAATCAAATTCTGTCAACTACTTTCCTATTTGTTACTACCTTGGTCAGGATCATGATAGTGGGTAGGGTTTGGTGTTGGCAACCACCAAACAACAATCCAAATAAAGGTTAATAGACAACACATGCAAAATACCAATCATAGAAATACAATAAATCTAGGTTATCTCAAGTCAACCATCCATAGTTTCCACAACCCCAAGTTGTGGCTACTTAGCTACTCATGGTTAAGGCATAATCAACGAAAACGCAAATACAAGACATAGTTGAGAATTTTACCCAAAGCAATGAAGAGTGATAACACTACAAGTTGCAAACCACAAGCTTGATAGATTGAGAATGAATAGAATGTATGATTTGCACTCCCCAAAAGTGGGTTTTCCAAGAGAAACTTAAAATCTACACTAAAACCCTAAAATAATCTAGAGAGAATATTCAAAGGCTCCCTCAATATTCAAGTCAGGGATCCTCCCTTCAAAATAAACCCTAACATAAAGTATATATAGTATTAATAAATTTAACCCTAAATGTTACACAGAAAAGATAGCTAGCAGCAAGTATGTCTCACTGGTACGACTCATAGGGAGACCCATGAGTCGTAATTGGGGTCTCGTATCAAGATTTTATCATTTTGGACATGACTGTTACGACCCATTGGTACGAATCGTCGCTTGAGCTATGACTCGTATGCTCTTCTCATAGTCAAGGCCTTCAATTTTTGGTCCAAAATTTTAACTCTCTATTTCTTGCTACGAGTCCATCTATATGATTCGTAGGGAGACCTATGACTCGTAGGGTTGCCTCGTCAGCTTGACACCACTTAGGAAAATTTTAATTTTTTCTCTCTTTTTTTGGCTATGAGATCACCCTACGACTCGTAGCTTGGGCTATGACTCATTGGTGAGCTCGTATGTTCTGCACTTAAGCAAATTATGTAATTTTTCTCCAAAATCATAGCAACCTACCTTTTCTGCTATAATAACCCAAAAAACATAAATACCATAAAATGTCGCATTAAGGACTCACAAATCCTTTGTTTTAGGCACCAAATATATTGTATTTTGACAGTACATCACCAAGTGTGTCGGAAAGCTAACTCAAAGGGCTTTAATTTGATATGTTGTGGGCCATCTAGTTCTAAGTGTGCTATAAGTTATGCTTGTTTAAAGTTGACCCTTGCATGAACCAACACCCAAAACTCAACTCGTAAGGAAGTCTTGAACTTGTCTAAGTACTAGAAGTCTCCCACGACCCTAACACACTCCCAACCTGACCAAATGAAAGTTGAAACATGGGTACATGAGAGCATGGAGCTACGGGGTGTCACAATATCTCCCCCTTGGGAACATTCATCTCCTAATGTCAAAGAAACATTCACAAGGAAAGTAATCATAAAGATTTTAGCCTAGCATGGATGCAACAAATGTACTTAAACATGATTTTCATAAAAAATCTCAACATGAACATCAAATTCACCAAGAACTTGTCAATGTAAACATGAATGCATGCAATGACATAAGGGTTGAAACTTAAGACTTGAAAACACATAGGGGAACTTAAATTAGTACTTTAGGCTTGAGTAGAGTGGAAGAGATATGGATATTATATTTGCATGTCCGCCTTTGCTTCCCATGTGGCACTTTCAACTCGACGATTCTCCCAAAGGATCTTGATGAGCATTACATCCTTATTAAGTAACCTTCCCACCTATCCATCCAATATCTCCATCGGGAGCTTCTCCCAAGCCAACTCACTCTCCACAAAACCCACAACCTCAAAAAGGTCTATAGCACTTGAGTCACCAACACATATCCTCAACCTAGATGCATGAAGAACCGGACGAACCATACCCATATCTATAGGCAACTCCAATTCGTAGGCCACCTTACCAATTCTCCTAAACTACCTATAAGGACCATCAAACCTTGGGCTTAATTGCCAACCTTATACATACTTATCCCACCTTGGTACCTAAAGCCACTATCTCCCCCTTGGGAGTGGACCCCCATTCTCAACTTCACCCAACATAATTCCCAACCTAGTCAATTGGTGAACTCTTCCAACCACCCCTTTTTGTTATCCCAAAGCTTCTTACTTCCCATAATTAGCAAGAAACATGATATATATCAAAATTCACAACATCACCCTCAAATGATCCACAAGCTCTAAATAAGTCAACACTCCATCAGTAGAGACCACCACAAGTATGACAAGGTAGGGTTTTAAGACCCTATTCACGAAACCCATAAACAAACTGGTGCATAAGTTAACCAAACAACTCCACCATGACTTAAAATGCTTACTCCTAGACCAATAAGACACCTAGGGATACCACCTACCCTCATCCTCACTTGGGGGAAAAACCCGAACTGAAGATCAATCTTAGAGAAGTGACTAAACCATTATAGTTGACCAAATAGATTGCCATTCCTTAATAATCAGATTCTATCCTCTTTGGAAGCATGATATGCATGTAGCCAAACCACCCTAAGACATCTAACCCATCAAGCCAAGTTTACAAGATAAGACACTATGTAATAAGAACATGGAGTAACCCTTATAAGCCTTTCTAGCAACAATAGACTCACATAGCAAAATCTTACTAGCAACAAAAAGGAATAACGAAAAGAATAGTGACCCCCAGAACTAACAAAGCATGCACAAAAAAATCAAGAAAAGCCTTTAACATACTGGTAGCATCATCGGGAACCTCGTCCCCTCCTTGCCTCCTTTGAAGAGCATAGACCCAATTACGTCTTGGAGCACCCCCTTGATCAACATCATCACCTTTACCCTTGTTGCGTTTACGAGGACAATCACTTACCTTATGACTCATCTTCCCACAACCATAACAAGCGTCTGTACCCTTCAAGTATAGGCCATCATGGCATCTCTCTACATCTTGGGCACATGGCATAAACCACCACACCACTCCCATATTTGGGACTTTAGAACTTTCCTTCAAAACGTGCCCTCTTGGCCTCCTTACTCTATCTTTTCCTCATCTGTTCCCCCTCCAATTGTTCAGCATATGCCATGAGGAGGGACAAGTCCATGTAACGTATCAACATAGCGGCACGATATTCTTCATTCACCCATTCGGATACACCCATCATAAACTTATTCATCCTAAACCTTGGATCGACCACCAATTGGGGTGCATATTTAGAGAGCTATTGAACTTGAGGGAATTCTCCCTCACACTCATTGGCCCTTTCTTCAAATTCACGAATTTCATCATTTTGGCCTCTCGTAGCTAAAGAGAGAAGAATCGATTGAGAAACGCCGCCTCAAATTCCTCCCAATGGATCACATCGTTGTTCCACTTCTCCTCGTTCCATTGAGTATATCATATTTAGGCCACCCCCTTGAGTTGGTAAGCTAGAAACTCCACCTTATCTTACGACCTTACACTCATAATAGATAACAGTTCGTAAACCTCATCAACAAATTCTTGAGGGTCCTCATCCACTTTAGACCCATTGAGCTCCGGTGAGTTCATCCTCATGAAATCCCTCACCCTAGATGTCGGGGTGGGATCATGAGGGGCTTGGGCCCCATGGTTGATTTGGTTGGTCACCATTTGGGCTACCATAGCAAGATCATCTCAGAACTCTTCATGAGCTAGTTGTTCCCCGGGTGTGCAGGCTCTTCTTTCTCTTGTGTTAGGCATGATCTAGCATAGCATAGAACAATAATTAGGGGTAAAAACCTTACCTTGACTCCTATAGCACGAGATAGAGTATGATGAAGGGAAACATTTTCTAGAACGTCTCATAGCCTCTTGATCATAGTCATGGTGCACTTCACAATCATGCACATGACTCTTATCGATGTGGTGTGTTGGATGTTGAGGACTATTATCAACCTAGTGATCTAATACCAAGTTTTTCACGACCCAAGCCTAGGGCCTAGACATGACATGGTGAATGGGGAACCCAAAAGAACCCCAAACAAGCCTCTTAGCATATCATTATACATCCTTGGTAGTGGAAGCATTTGAACAACAACAAGAGATAGTAAATAGGAATAAACAGGGCTAAGGGATAATTTTGATACCATAGAAACATGACAAGACAATAGAGTATATCATTAATGCATCATAAGATTCCAACAACACCTCTACTACATAGATAGGAGTGGGGGCCACGACAATCTCTAGGCTCACCCTCATACTCATAAATTTCCAACATAGAGAAAGTAAATACATAACATGAAAATCAAGAGACATATGTCCTCAGAGTTGAGGATTTACCAACTTTCTTTAAGAGAAATCGTACTAACCACATGGAGAATGAGGATGATCAAGTGGGGCTCTGGTTCCTACATGGTAACATCATGCATAGAGTATGTGTTAGTATGTTTGAATGTACTAAGTATGTACGATGCAACGAACAAGAGATAAGCAATATAGACAAAATGCAACATCATAAGCAATGGATAGCATAGTAGCAATATAACATGTATAAATGATGCCTGAAGTAAAACATACTTATTTAGAACATATTACATGTGTAACAAGAGATCAAAATTATGATGGATTGTCATAACCTATCATCTATAGTGATTGAGGTATCAACCCCTCAATTGGTTGATGGACATAACACACTCCATGGTCAAGGTATCAACCCCTCAACAGGGTTAGTAGACATCACACCCTCTATCATAGTGATTAAGGTGTAAACCCTCAACATGGTTAATAGACATATCATACCCTCCATCATAGTGGTAATGGTATCAACCCCTCAACACAAGGTATCAACCCTTTAACATGGTTGATGGATATTACACCCTCCATCATAGTTGTTTTGGCAAAGCACCCCCTCAACAAGGTATGCTCAACTTTCACCATGATAAATACTTTTCAAGATATCAACACATGTACATACTTTACTTTTATCACCATATAGTCACTTTTCTCATATTCTATGCATTAGGCCTTCAATAACTCAAGAAACCTTAATTAGACATTTTATCAAACACTTGGCACGTATATAATACTAGTATAAAACCATGCAATTAAAGGGTTAAATCATGCAAGAAAAATCAATGTAAAACCACCCAGTCACACTTAGTAATACCCTCAAGCAATGTACATTAAAACCCCTCATCAAATCTCAAAGTATATCATAGATCCATAGCTCAGAACAAGCTTAAACAATAACACTTTAATGAAACCCCAATTTAGTTTATAGTCAAATTCATATTAAGTAAGACTCATAAGTAATTCAACTTAGAAATATGAAATTCATGTAAGAAGGATGCTTAAGAACCATGGGTGAAAGAACTCAATGGTTGAAACCCATATACCTTTGATTTTGAATTCTTGAAAATGATTTAAGAAAGACTTGAAGCTTGGAATGGAGTTTTGAAATCAAAAACTTGTTCTTGAGTTTCCTTGAATTTGAATGGGGATTTGAAAATGATTCGGGGAAGTCTTAAATGGTTTTAGAGAGAGTATTTTGGCAATAAAATGATGAACTTAAGAGTTTAGGACCTTAAATGAATATAAAAACGTCAGTCTAGAGCTTAGAAAGTGTGGGAAAGGACCAAAATAACCCTTCCTAAAAAGGTGTCAAAACGTCTATTACGGGCCGCGTTACAGCCCGTAAACAGTACTACGACCCATAAATAGTACTATGACCCATAGGACCCCTCCCGTAGCTCTTTGGCTCAATTTTGAAATTTTTGGAAATTGCTACGAGCCTGAACTATGACTCGTACCCCAACTTACTACCCATAACAATGGTCTCATAGTGCAACTCTGCACTGGCAGTCTTCAGTAAAATAGCCATAAATTTTGGCTCCGAACTCTAAATAAGGTGAACTAAGTGCGTCGGACAGCTAACTCAAAGGGATTTCATTAGACGTGTTGTGGGCCATTCAGTTCCAAGTGTGCTAAAAGTTATGCTCGTTTAAAGTTGACCCTTGGATGAACTGACACCCAAAACTCAACTCGTAGGGAAGTCTTGAACTTGTCTAAGTATTAGAAGTCTCCTATAACCCTAACACACTCCCAACCTCACCAATTGAGACTTGAAACTTGGGTACATAAGAGCATGGAGTTACAGAGTATCACATAGATCATGGGGACTTTTCATGCATTTTATACATGCTTGGGGACCCATAAAGTAACATAACATATTTGTCAAGTAAATTCGTACAATAATAATTCATCAATGTCAAGAATACTTGTCAAGTAATTTAATCAAGAACATTGTGGGTATATGCAATTCAAGAGTATAGAACAAGAAGGAGTAAAGCTAAATCATTTCAAAGTCATTCAAATCAACCTACCAATATTGTAGTAAAACTCCAATTTTTGGTATCATGAAATCAACCTCAAACATTCACCATAGTTCATAGTTTTCAAAGCTTAAATCATGTATAATCTCAATAGACATAGATCAAATCATAGTATATGCTTAAAATAGATATTCATGCATAATCAGCAATACTTGGTAAAACCCCAACATAATTTTCATTACAAATTCATAATAAGAGATACCCATAGGTAATACAAATTGTCATGCAATTTACATGAAAAGGGAAGGTTGGGTTCCATCCCATGGATGAAGACCCACATACCTCAAACTTGGATTTTCTTGAGATGAGCTTGAAGGAAACTTGAAGCTTGGATTGGGTTCTTGAGTTACAAAATTGAGCTTGAAATCCTTGAATTTGAGTGAGAAATTTGATGAAGTCTTAGAGAGGTTTTAGAGAGGGTTTTTGAGTGATATAGAGTTGAAAAATGGCTAAGTATAAGAGATTTTACGCTTAAATTAGCATGGGGCCATTACCTCTATGCCCATGGACGAAATAAGAATACTGGGGTAAATATTACACTGGTCTGCGCCCCTAGCATGACATGGACCAATCGTGTAGCACAATTAACACAGTGGCGCAACCCAGGTCGCGATGCGACCTGGGCGCATAGGGCCACTGAAGTCGTAAATTAGCAAAAATTATTTTTCGCTTCGGGTCTTCTAAAATCCGGGTTATACCTATTTCCCGCTCAATATTTCCCTCTGATCGAGAATATGAAGTCAGATTTTCAAAATCACGCATGGTTTTTGAGAGACATAGAAATTACGATTATGGGTCTTTTCGAAGCACATAAAGTGCGTTTCAAATATCTCCCCCTTGAGAAAATTTGTCCCCGAATGTTAAGGAAACATACATAAGAGATGAAATCATGGGACTCCCAGCCCAACATAAATGCAACAAATGTGCTTAGACATCATTTTCAAAAAGTTTCAACATGAATGCTAAAAATCACCAAAAAATTATTACCATGAACATGAATGCACGCAAAAATATCATGAGGGCTGAAACTTAAAACTTGAAATCATAGAAAGGACTTAGTTTGTTGTATTAGGCTTGAATAGAGTGAAAGAGGTATGGATATCGCTTCTGCATATCTGCTTTGGCTTCCCAAGTGGCACTTCAGAGTTGTCGATTTTCCCAAATGACCTTGATATATGCTACATCTTGTTCTTCAACCTTTTCGCTTGTATATCCAATATCTCCACCGAGACCTCCTCATAGGTCAAAATATCCTCCACAACACCCACAACCTCAAAGAGCTCTATTGCACTTGCGTCACCTACTCACTTTCTCAACATCAACACATGGAAGACCGGATGAACTATGTTCATATCCATCGGCAACTCCAATTCATAAGTAACCTTACCGATTCCCCTCAAAACTCTATAAGGACCCGCAAACCTTGGGCTCAATTTCCTTTTCTTACCAAATCGGACCACACCCTTCATAGGTGAGAGTTTTAGGTAAACCCAATTATCAAAATTAAACACACATAGCCTACCTTGGTACCTACGGACACCATCTCCCCCTTGGGAGAAAACCTCCACTTTACCATCCTTAACCAAAGCCTTCAATTCTAGCAATCCGGGGTCATAGTCTTTCTTCAACTTGACTTTCTCAATCAAAGGAGATCTGGAACCGTCCTTAACTACTACACCACCATTTTCAACTTCACTCCACCTAATCCCCAACCTAGCTAACCGGTGAACCTCTTTAACCACCTCTTTGTTACCCAACCTCACTTTCATATTTAACAATCAACTTCTCATCCCTCAAGATTTGCATCACCACCCTCAAATGATCCATATGATCCTCTTCACTCTAGGGAATAAATCAAGATACCATCAATAAAGACCACCACAAACATGTCAAGGTAGGATTTAAAGACTCTATTCATAAGATCCATAAGTATTACTGTTGCATTAGTCAAAGCCAAAAGACATTACCACAGTTCCAAAATGTCCATACCTCGTTCCTAAAGCCGACTTGGGAATATCACACTCCTTCACTCTCACTTAGTGGTATCAGTACCAAAAATCAATCTTAGAAAATTAACTATCCCCTATTGGGAAGAACATCTAGAAATTCATTTACCATCAGAACCGACTCAATAGGAATAACTTTAGATTTAACATCCCTAACCCTTACGAGATGGTAAATACAACCTTTTAGAGATCAATTTGGATCCTAAGACAAGAAATGAATCTACCCTTAACTATCACTTTATAACCTTCCACTCAAGTACGGATCCATTAGGAAATTTGGAATCTAATTTTCACGAGTTTTATAATCAATATAGGCATGATATACATGTAACCAATCCTCCCTTAACATAATCTCAAATCCCACCATGCCAAGTTCAACAAACTCGCAAGATAAGACTTTATGCAATAAGTACATGGGACAACCCCTATAGATTTTTCTAGCAACAATAGACTCATCAATAGGGGTAAACACCTAAAAGGTTGAGATAACAATTTGGGACACATAAGAAGCTTATTATCAACAAAAGGAATAATGAAAGAAATAGTGGCACCTGGACCTATCAAAGAATGCATATCAAAATCAAAAACCTTTAATATACCAGTAATAATATCGGGCACCTCATCCCCTCCTTGCCTCCCTTGAAGAGTATAGAACCGATTATGTTGTGGAGTGCCTCCTTGTTGGCCTTCTTGAGCCCTTTGATCAACATGACCACCTTGCCCTTGTGTTCGGCCATCTTTACCTTGTTTTGAGCATGTGGACAATATGAAATTTTGTGGTCCATCTCGCCACACCCGATGAAGCACCCATGTTCCTCCAACATGTGCCACCATGTTTCCTCCCATATTTTGGGCATCTAGGATGAGTCACCCCATCATCACCTTCTTGGAGCCTCGGGTTAGGCACCCCATCCTTAGCAACCCTCTTATTTGGGCGAGCACTAGAGGATCCTTAGCCTTGAAACTCGAGACCTTGTGAAGTCGGCCACCCTCAAATCGAGCCCTCTTGGACTCCCCACTACTCTGCTTCCTAAGTTTTTCTCCCTTAAGTTGTTCGACATATGTCATAAGGTTAAACAAATCCATATCACTTACAAGCATCGCGGTACGACACTTTTCATTTACCAAGTCGGACACCCCTGACACAAACTTGTTCATCCTTAATCTAGGTTCGACAACTAATTGAGGAGTATACTTGGAGAGCTTGTTGAACTTGAGGGCATACTCCCTCGCACTCATGGAACCTTGCTTGAGGTTCATAAACTCCATCATTTTAGCCTCTCTCAACTCAATAGGGATAAACCAGATGATTAAGGTGGCTTTGAACCCCTCCCAAGGGATAGCATCATGATTTTCCCTCTCCAACTTCCATTGCACAAACAAAATTTGAGCCACACCTTTTAGTTGGTAGGTCGCTAATTCCGCCTTCACCTCTGAATTTACCTCCATGATGGATAGCACCTTATAAACCTCATCTATGAACTCTTAGGGATCTTTCTCTGCCTTGGACCCATGAAACTCCGGCAGGTTCATTCTTGTGAAATCCCTCACCATTGAGGCCGGAGTAGGAGCATGAGGATCTTGGGCCCTTAGTTCAATTGGTTAGTCATAGCATGGGCCAACATAGTGATAGTATTCTGGAACTCTATTTTGGTAGCCCCTCTACCTCGAGGAGCGGGATGAGTCGGTTGTCCCACGGATGCATGAGCCTTGTTTGGTCTTCCTCTTGGTAGTGGTATGATCCAAAAGAGCACAAGAGCGTTTGTTAGGGGAGAAAGCCTTAGCTTCACATCTAGAGAACGACATAGACCATAAAGAAGTGAAACATTTCCCAAAATGCCTCATAGCCTCTCATTCATAGTTGTGGCGCGACAACTATGAATAAGACTCTAATCGACGCGATGTGTTGGATTTCTAAGAACTATTAACAACCTAGTTCTCTAGTGCCAAGCTTGTCATGACCCAAGCCTAGGGCCTAGATGTGACACAGTGGATGAGAAGTCCGAAAATAATCCAAACAAGCCTCTTGATCGTAACATGCATACATCATTAGTTGAGGAAGCAAAATTTAACATAAACAAGAGTCATTTGATAAAAAAGGGAAAATAGGGCTAAGGGCAGCCTTTCATAATCATAGCAACATAAGAAGAGTCAAGCTTAGAAGCATATACAATATAGTATCCAACAAACACCTCTACTTTGGAATGGAGCAGGGGCCAAGACACTTTCCAGGCTCACTCTCATAGTAATAATATTAGGTGTCAAACATAAAAAAGAAGTTTCAACAGAAAAAGCAATAAGTAGATACTGTCCTTGGAATTGAGGACTCACCAAAGCTTTCTCCGAAGTACCGAACTAGCCATATGGAGGAGTATGATCAAAAGGAGCTCTGGCCCATACATGGTGATATCATCTAGGCATAGAGTATGCATTAGTACATTTAAATGGACTAAGTGTGCGGTATGCAATATAACAAGAATTATAAGCCATAGTAACAAGATGTTTAATCATATTCAATGAACATAAGCTCAATATGGAATATATGCTCAAAGTCTTACACAACCAAGTATGAGAATGGACAAATAATCACCCACTCACCTTTCTGTATATCTTTTTCAGAGGGTGTTACCAATACCTCTACTTTACGACATAGCCACTTGAGTAGGTAGTATGAGATGTCTGCTACCTTACGATACAATTCTTTCGATAGGAGTCATGATTTATTCTACCGTATGGCATGGCCTTATCAATAGGTATTATAGGATATCTTAACTTACAATATAATCCTTTCGATAGGAGTTAAAGAGATGTCCTTACCTTATGACATAATTTGAAACGACCTTAAAAACTGCCTGAAAATGCACCGCGGAAGTGCCCAGAATTGTAATTTGCATATATCTCAAAATCCATACGTGATATAAAAAATCAAACTTCATATTCTTGATTAGGGGGACAAATTGAGTGGGAAATGAGTCTAACCCAGATTTTAGAGCAACCATAGAGAATTTTGAAATTTCAAAGTGAGCAAAAAACAGTGAGCAGGCGCACCCCTGGCGCGAGCGGCCAGGGCATGCTAATGTGTTATTTTGTGCCCGATTTTATTAGTTCGGTCTAATGATTTTGGTTCTTGGACCTAAGTCTTCCCACATGTGAAAATACCTATCTTAGTCATATTTCACCTTCATATCATCCAAGACATTCCCCCATGCTCTCTCAAACCCTTAGACTAATATTTCTCTCAAAATTCAAATGTCCAAGTCTCTTCTGGATCTTAAGGTATTCATCAGAGCTTCAAGTCCCTATTAACATCTTCATCAAGGAATTCGCCAAAGTCAAGGTATGTGGGTTCCAATCATTGGATCCTTTCATCTGTGGTACCCAAGCTCCCTTTTTACCTAAATTGCATGATTTAAAGTTGATTTACTCATGGGTCTTACTTATTATGAATTTCACTACACACTATGTTGGGGTTTCATGAAATTGTGATTGTTTTAGCATGTTTTGAGCTATGAATCTAAGATTTATTATGGGATTTGATGAAGGGTTTTGATGTATATTGCTTAAGGGGGTTACCAAGTATTGGTGGGTGGCTTTACATTAGATTTTCTTGCATTATTTTACTCATGAATTGCATGGTTTTACACTAATATTACATACCCACCAAGTGTTTGATAAAATATTCTATTATTGATTCTTGAGTTGTTGAAGGCATAATGCATGACATGAGCTAAGTGACTTTATGATGATGAAAGTAAGGTAATATTAAGATGATGATTTCTTGAAAAGTATCCCTAGGTTTCCATGTTGACCATACCTTGTTAAGGAGGTGCTTGCCTGGACCACTATGATGGAGGGTGTGAAGTCCATTAACCATGTTGAGGGCTGATACCTTGACCACTATGATAGAGGGTATGATGTCTATTAACTATGTTGAGGGGTTGATATCTCGACCACTACGATGGAGGGTGTGAAGTCCATTAACAGTGTTGAGGGGTTGATACCTTGACCACTATGATGGAGGGTGTGAAATCCATTAACCATTTTGAGGGGTTGATACCTCGACCACTACGATAGAGTGTTTGAAGTCCATTAACCATGTTGGGAGGTTGATACCTTGACCACTATGATAGAGGATGTGATGTCCATCTATTTATTGAGGGGTATATACCTTGATCACGCACCAAAGGGGTGCTAAGCCTTGGATATTAAGTACTAGTTAGCTTAGTCTATGATGATGGTCACTTCTTAAATATGTAATATGTTCTATATAAGCATGTTTTACTTCAAGCATCATTCATATATGTCATATTGTTGTTATGATATCTATTACTCATGATTCTGCATTTCTATTATGTTGCCTATCTCTTGTTACATTGCATCATATATATAGTACATTCAACTGTACTAGCGTATACTCTATGTCTACATGATGTTACCATAATGCAATTGGAGCTCCATTAGGTCATCATCCTCCTCCACATGGCTAGTGATATCCATTCAAGTTAGTTGGTGAGTCCTCTATTCTGAGAGCAATGTCTTTGATTTTATGCGATGTATTAAGACTCTCTATCTTTCTTTGATGTATGTTGACTATGAGGGTGAGCCTGATTGCTTGTATTGGCCCCCACTAATTATCTATGTAGTAGAGGTATTGTTGGACATGATGTATAATTATGCTATGAGCCTTGACTCTCTTGGCTTTTGATTTTATATTATGGAAGTTCTCCCTTAGCCACTTTGCCCTTATTTCTATTCTTTCAAGGCTATTCAATTGCTTCTGCGACCAAGGATATGTAATGATATGCTAAGAGGCTTATTTGGGGTTTCTTCGAGTTCTCCCTTTCCCGGTCATGACTAGGCCCTAGGCTTGGGTCGTGACAAAGATGGTATCAGGTCACTGGGTTGTTATATCCTCGGCGTCCAACACACCGTGTCGATTAGAGTCTTATTCATGCTTGTGTTGTGCACCACAACTATGAGTAAGAGGCCATGAGGTGTTTTAGGAAATGTTTCCCTTCTCCATGGTCAATGTCATGCTGTAGAGTTGGGGTAAGTTTTCCCCCCATAACAATTGTTCTTTTCTATGCTATATCATGCCTAATGCAAGAGAAAGAAGAGCCCATGTACTCGAGGAGCAACCGGCTCCTCCCGCTCCTCAAGTTCCTAAGATGGAGTAATAGTTCACGAAGAATACTGAGATGCTCCTACAATGCTAGCCTAAGTGCTGACCAACCAAATCAACCAAGGGGCCCAAGCCCCTCAAGCTCCTACTCTGGCATCTAGGGTAAGGGACTTCATGAGGATGAACTCACTGGAGTTCTATGGTTCTAAATGAATGAGCACCCTCAAGAGTTCATTAATGAGAATTATAAAGTGTTGGCTATCATGGGTGTGAGATTTGAAGAGAAGACAGAGTTAGAGGCTTACTTACTCAAGGGGGTGGCACAAATATGGTTTACTCAATGGAAGGAGGAGAAGGGGAACAATAATGTGGTGCTATGGGAGGAGTTTAAGTTGGCCTTTGTTAACCGGTTCTTTCCTCTTGAGGTTAGGGAGGTCAAGATGATGGAGTTCATCAATTTGAAGCAAGGATCTATGAGTGTGAGGGAGTATGCCCTCAAGTTCAACCAACTCTCAAAGTATGCTCCCAAATTAGTGGTCGATCCAAGGTTTAGGATGAATAAGTCTATAATAGGTATATCCGATTTGGTGAACGAGGAGTGCTGGTTTGCTATGTTGATTAGTGACATGGATTTGTCCCGATTAATGACTTATTTCAAATAATTGGAGGAGGAAAATATAAAAAGATAAGGGTTAACGAGGCCAAAAGGTCCCATGGTGAAGGAAAGTTCCAAAGTCCAAAGGCCGTGGTGGTGTAGTACCTTATGCTAGGTGCGCAAAATGTGGTAGATGTCATGATGGCCTGTGCTTGAAGAAGAACAATGCTTTTTATTATAGTGGGGAGATGGGTCACAAGACAATAGATTGTCCTCTTAGACGCAACAATGGTAAAGGTGGTGATATTGATCAAGGAGGTGCTCCAAGATGTAATAGGTTCTACGCTCATCAAAGACGAAAATGAGGGGATGAGGTGCCCGATGATGCTATCGATAAGTTGAAGGTTCTTCTTGTTTTTATTGTGCATGCTTTGATGGTTCCAAGGGTATCTATTCCTTTCATTATCCCTTTTTGTTGCTAGTAAGATATAGATGTGTGAGTTTATTAGTGTTAGAAAGGCTTATAAGGGTTACTCCATACTCTTATTGCACAAAGTCTTATCTTGTGATTTTGGTTGAATTTACTTTGATGGGTTGGAGGTCTTAGGGTGGCTTGGCTACTTGCATATCATGCTTCCAATGAGTGTAGGACCCGTAAATGTGTAATATGATGGTTAAGGATGGATGATCTATTTGGTCAACTATAATGGGCTAGTCATTTCTCTACTATTGATTATGGTTCGGGATTTGTCCCTAAGTGAGGATGAGGTAGGTGATATCCCCAGGTGTCCTTTTTGGACTAGGAGTAAGCATTTGAGTATTGGTGAAGTTTTTTGGTTGACTTATGCACCAACTATGTTTATTGTTTTCATGAATAGGGCCTTAAAACCCTACCTTGACATGTTTGAGGTGGCCTCTAGCGGTGGGGCATCGATTTAGTTAGAGCTTGTGAATCATTTGGGGGTAGTGTTGCAAGTCTTGGGAGATGAGATGTGGGTTGCTAAATGTGATCGGAGTAAATTGAGTATAACAAAAGGTGGTTAGAACTCCTTAAAGATTATGATATGAGTGTGCATTATTCCCAGTAAGGCTAATGTTGTGGTCGATGCACTAAGTAAGGTGCCTATTGGTAGCCTAGCATATGTTGATGATGGTGGTAAAGAGGTAACTAAAGAGGTCCATTGGTTAGCTAAATTGGGAGTCAGGATCGATGAAGTTGAGAGTGGTAGTGTGGGTTTGTGATGGTTCTAAATCTTCTTTGGTTGAATAAGTCTAGTTTAAGCAAGGCCTTGTTTTCGCCTTATTAGAGTCAGAAGATTTGAGTGAAAGGATGGTAGAGTGGAAGTTGTCTCCCAAGGGGAAGATGGAAGTTTATGGTACCAAGTGGACTATGTGTGTTTAAGGTTGACAATTGGGTCAAAGCTTGTAGGTCCTTCTACGCTATTGAGTAGGATTGATGAGGTTGCATGCGAACGGGAATTACCTATGGATATAGATATAGTTCGTCCGGTTCTTCATGCTTCTAGGTTGAGGGGTTGTGTTGGTGACTCTAGTGCTATAGGAGTCTTTGAAGTTGTGGGTGTTGTGGAGGATAAGTTGACTTAGTAGAAGGTCCTGGTGGAGGTACTGGATGGATCGGTGGAGGAGTTGATTATTAAGGATGTGGTGTTCGTCAAGGCCCTTTGGAAGAATCATCAAGTCGAAAGTCTCTCAGAGAGCCGGAGCGGTCATGGAGAAGAAATATTCGTACCTCCTTCATTTTATTCAAACTTATGATAATGCGTCAAGTCCTTTTTTATGATTTCAAGTCCTATGTTTCATCCCCTATGTCATTTGCATGCATTCACATTTACGTTGACAAGTTCATGATGATTTCGACACTTATGTTGAGATTCTGAAATATGGATTTTAAGTGTATCATTGCATTCTTGTTGGGGCTGATTTCTTCATAATTACTCTTCTTATGTACATTTCTTTGACATTTGGGAACGAATGTTCCCAAGGGGGAGATATTGAGACGACCCCAAAAATTGCCCGAAAATGTGCCTCTGAAGTGCCTGGAATCGTAGTTTCCATATATCTCACAACCCGTATGTGATATCAAAAATCTGACTTCGTATTCTTGATTAAGGGGTCATATTGAGTGGGGAATGGGTCTAACCTTGATTTTAGAGCAACCGTAGCGACTTTCAAAATTTCAAAGTGAGACAAAAACAGTGAGCAGGCGCGCCCCTGGCACAACGTGGCCAGGGTGCGCCAGTGTGTTATTTTGTGCCCAGTTGTATTTGTTTGGTCCAAGGCTTTTGCGTCTTGAGCCTAAGTCTTCCTATATGTAAAAATACCTATATTTAGTCATATTTCACCTTCATATCATCCAAGACATTCCCCAATACTCTCTCAAACCCTTAGACTAATATTTCTCTCAAAATTCAAGTGTCCAAGACTCTTTCGAATCTTAAGGAATTCATCCGAGCTTCAAGTCTCCATTAACGTCTTCATCAAGAAATTCTCCAAAATCAAGGTATGTGGGTTTCAACCATTGGGTCTTTTCACCCATGGTGCCCAAGCTCCCTTTTTACCTAAATTCATGAGTCTTACTTATTATGAATTTCACTGCACACTATGTTGGGGTTTGATGAAATTATGAGTTTTTTAGTATGTTTTGAGCTATGAATCTAAGATCTATTGTGGGATTTGAGGAAGGGTTTTGAAGTATATTTGTTGAGGGGGTTACCAAATATTGGTTGGTGGTTTTACATTGGATTTTTTGCATGATTTCACTCTTGAATTGCACAGTTTTGTACTAGTATTACACACCCACCAAGTTTTTGATAAAATGTTGGGTTATTGATTCTTGATTTGTTGAAGGCATAATGCCTGGAATATGAGCTAAGTCACTTTATGATGATGAAAGTAAGGAAACATTATGATGATTTCTTGAAAAGTATCCCTAGGGTTTCATGTCGACTATACCTTGTTGATGGGGTGGTTGCCTTGACCACTATGATTGAGGGTGTGAAGTCCATTAACCATGTTCAGGAGTTGATACCTCAACCACTATGATGGAGGGTGTGAAGTTTATTAACCATGTTGACGGGTTGATACCTTGACCAATATGATGGAGGGTGTGAAGTCCATTAACCATGTTGAGGGGTTGATGCCTCGAACACTATGATGGAGGGTGTGAACTCCATTAACCATGTAAAAGGGTTAATACCTTGACCACTATGATGCAGAGTATAAATTTCATTAACCACGTTGGGAGGTTATTACCTTGACCACTATGATGGAGGGTGTGATGTCCATTTACCGATTGAGGGGTATATACCTTGATCACTCTCCAAGGGGGAGTACTAGTTAGCTTGGTCTATGATGATGGTGTTTTCTTACATTGTAATATATTCTATATAAGCATGTTTTACTTCAAGCATCATTCATACATGTCATATTGTTATTATGCTATCTGTTACTCATGATTATGCATTTCAATTATGTTGCCTATCTCCTGTTGCATTGCATCCTCCAAACTTAGTACAGTCAAAAATATACTAACGCATACACTATGCCTACATGATATTACCATGTAGGAACTGGAGCTCCATTTGATCATCATCCTCCTCCACGTAGCTAGTAATATCCATTCAAGCTAGTTGGTGAGTCCTCCATTCTGAGGGCAATGGCTTTGATCTTATTCTATATATTAAGATTCTCTTTCTTTCTTTGATGTATGTTGACTATTAGGGTGAGCCCGGTTGCTTGTCTTGGCCCCCGCTAAGTATCTATGTAGTAGAGGTGTTGTTGTACATGATGTGTAATTATACTATGAGCTTGACTCTCTTGTCTCTTCATTTTATATTATGGAAGTTCTCCCTTAGCCCTTTTGCCCTTATTTCTATTCTTTCAACACTATTAAATTGCTTCTGCGACCAAGGATGTGTAATAATATGCTAAGAGGCTTGTTTGGGATTCCTTCGGGTTCCCCATTCGCCGGTCACCACTAGGCCCTAGGCTTGGGTCGTGACATAATCTTTTCGGTTAGAAAGATACAAAATAGTTCATCAAACTACCACATCGAAGAATCAAGAAAAGGAATCACATTTCACATGGGAGTAAAACATAGCATAAGAGTTCAAAAATTCTTTTATAGATCATGGGGACTTTTCATGAGTTTAGTACATGCTTGGCGACCCATAAAGTATCATAACATGTTTGTCAAGTAAATTCATACAATAATCCTTCACCAACATCAAGAATACTTGTCAAGTAATTTAATCAAACATATGGTAGGTATATACAATTCAAGAGTACAGAACAAGATATAAAGCCAAATCATTTCAAAGTCATTCAAATCAACCCACTAATATTGTAGAAAAACCACAATTTTTGCTATCATGAAGTCAACCTCAAAAGTTCACCGTAGTTCATAGTTTCAAAGCTCAAATCATGTAAAATCTCAATAGACATAAATCAAATCATAGTATATGCTTAAAATAGATGTTCATGGACAATCAACAATACTTGGTAAAATTCTAACATAATTTATGTTTAAAATTTATAATAATAGATACCCATAGCTAATACAAATTGAAATCATGCAATTTTCATGAAAAGGGAAGGTTGGGCTCCATGGGTGGAAGGACCCATGGATGAAGACTCATGTACCTCAAACTTGGATTTTCTTGAGATAAGCTTGAAAGAAACTTGAACCTTGGATTGGGTTCTTGAGTTCCAATATTGAGCTTGAAATCCTTGAATTTGGTGAGAAATTTGATGAAGTCTTGGAGAGGTTTTGTAGAGGGTTTTTGAGTGATATAGAGTTGAAAAATGGTTAAGTATGAGAGATTTTAAGTTTAAATGGGAATGGGGCTATTACCCCAATGCCCGTGAATGAAATAAGAAAAGTGAGGTAAATATTACATGGTCTGTGCCCCTAGAGCAATGTAGACCAATCAAACAGCACAATTAACACAATGGCGCCTCACAAGTGTGATGCGGCATGGGTGCATAGGGCCACTGGAAGTCTTAAATTAACGAAAATTATTTTTCACTACGGGTCTTCAAAAATATGGGTTATACCCATTTCTCACTCAATTTTAACCCCTGATCGAGAATAATAAGTCGAAATTTTGAAACTACGCATGAATTTTGAGATACATGAAAATTATGATTATAGGAATTTTCAAAGTAAATGTGAGGCATTTCAAGCTATGTGACAATCTAGATTCCACAGTATCATTCATGCATGGCATTGGATACGTTATATCTACTGTACTGCTTGATATTTCTTTACTTATTATTTCTAAAACTATATATTTACTTTTACTCACACCGTTATATATAAATTGGTAGCACCGACACTGAACTAGGTTTTACTGTATGCAGGTGGAACTGTTCCTAGGTTATTACATAGTTTACATAATTTTAATACCCAGTCAATCAAACCCACTGTGTACATATTATTTATACTCACTCCTATTTTTCTCCCTCTCCTTTGCAAATTCTAGTGGGTTCCCCCAAGGCAGTTAATTGATCGTGTAGGTAGCCCTCCTCAGATCTAGTGCTGAGACTCAGGGCTCCGAGTTCCCATTAGATGTTATCCTTAGTTTTATAGTCTTCATTTACTTGTGGAGACTGTGATTTACATATTGAAATCCTGTGTTATGATAGATACTCTTTAAACTTCTGATCATACGTTTTGGGATATGGATTGTGTTTTGTGACTGTGGTTACTTATCTATTTTTCTATCTAGTTAACCTCTGTCGAAATTACTTTATAATTTAGTTGGGTTTTCGATATCTCTTAGTCATGACCTTTTTTTTATCATGACAATCATCTTTATTCATTTCATCTTACCGAAAATACATACCTCCCTCTAAAAAACTACTAGGCTCTAGAGTGCAAGAAGCAAAAGCAGATAGCTCAACACAGCATCATTCGAAGTTAACAATCATTGTCTCAAATTTCAGATGATCTTTAGAAGTAGAATCAGATGCAAAAAGACGAACCTTGATTAGGAAATTTGACCATCACTAACCATTGGTATAATAACATGAACATAGGAAAGACAACTTGTGCAATTAGCAACATGTGTTAATTTTTGGCATAGAATCTGCAAGTTATTCTTTTAAAAAAACACAATAATCATGACAAAGAACTTGTTATTCAAAATTCAATACAACATGCTAATTATGATAAAGAACTTGTTATTCAAAATTCAATACAATGTACAACGAAGTTGTTAGAAATTTTTTTTAGGGGGATAAATTTGTCACTAAACATAGTGTCTAGTAACCTTTTATTAGAAATAGAAAATCTCAATAAGGATAAGTACAAGAAAGGAGGGCTAGGCCTTACCTTTTACCAATCCTAATGAGGTAACAAATCTCTCCTATTTAAGCATGGAGAAAATAAGATCTAGAGAACTAGGTATTTTGTGATCACTACAGAATTAGTAATACACTCTATAATGATATTACAAGTGAGGGTGCTTAAATAGTGCAAAACTATAACAACCATGAAGAAGTTGAGTTATCGGCCTCAAACATCCTTTTAAAGATCGATGTAAGAATTAAAAAGGATTAATTCACTATTTAAAATAACCTAAAATATTTTCTCTTGTCTTCATCATCAAATTTGTCCAACATACTTGATAATTCATCACCTCTTCATAGAATTATAGGATCTTTTTGAAGTCATTGACACTTTCATATGATGATTCTACTTAGCCAATGGTATCGGTAGGCGCCTTGGAAAAAAAATACTCTGGTCACTTTTCCATCCCTACTATTTTTTTTCCTGCTTCTTTTTGTTGTTACATTATTGCATTGGAGAAATATCTGTATCGTTAGTTGCACTCGCAAAAAAATGATCCAAACAATCATCTTTCTCACCTTCCTAAAAGAGGTCCTCATCTTGTAAGTATTCAAACTGATTTGGGGAGAAAGTACTACTACCACCAACTTGTAGTTGTTTGTTTGTGTTAACAAGTGTAGGAGAAATCAACTTTTCACCATTAGAACTCACCAATGCATCAATAATCTCCTTGTCACTAACAAATATTTTGGAACATTAGTGCCTATTAAAATTAATTGTCGCCCATGATGTAATGGAAATGAAACATCGGTAGTTCTACTGCTCTTGGGCGCAAAGGTTGGTGCTTACGGGCTCAATTTTTTATAAAGTGTGACATTCTCTTCCTCTTCTTCTACCATATTTTTCGATGGACTTTCACTAGTATCACATTTTTCCCACTAGAAGTCATCAAACTATTTTTTGCAGTTTTTTTTCAATCATTATCGTCATGTTGAGTTGAGTCCTCACCACAGCTTTTTCTATTTGTTGTACTGCCTCATGTTCAAAGTTCATTAATATCACCTAGGTGCTATTTCGAATCAACTAGTGACACAGCGGTCACAACTTTTGAATTTGTATTCTCCAACATTTGAGATACGCCAAGATGTATTGTAGATGCCGAAGAATCAATTTTGGTCTAATTTTTTATTATCCACAATGAACAATGATTGAAATGTCTCAACCGTTGCCAAAGTTGAGACATACCCCTATTTTTCTTCGCGCACATTGGTACCTGTCAAATCCTTATCATATTCATTTCAATACCTTTTCCATCTTTATTAAATGCTTTTCTGCCAACAAATCATAATTCTAGCCTACTTTATTGTGTATTGCATCATCAGATTTTGATGATTTAATTATTGCCAATACATAATTTTTGGCAGATATATTTGTATTTTTATCATCATCTCTTTGAATAACTTCGCCTTTTCTCACTCAAGATTTCCCTTGCATCACCTTTATATATTTCGATATCATGCTTTATTTCTTCTTCTCGTACACCCCTTTCTTGATCATGTATTATCTTTTTTTTTTCCAGATTAGATGACAATTCATTTTGCCATAACCTTGATGCTTGCAATTTAAAGGAAGACTATCATAGACAATCTCCAGAGAGTGCACCAAAATCTTACCAGATTCCTCATCCAAATACTATAGTTTAATTTGTGTAGGGTGCTTGTCCAACAAATCTAGTTCTACTTGTACTCTTGTTATGCTAGGTCTTGATCAAACTAATATTTCTTTATTAATTGCAATTGGACGCCCCGCTGTTAATGCGTTTGATAAAAGAGATTTCCTAGCAAATAAACTAGTAGGCAAACCTGGCAAGAATTTTCAAGCTAATGCTCTTAAAGTTTCTTCCTTTGGGTTGAAACAAAGAGTCTATGGAAAAGTTTTATAACTATAGAGGTTGTCATTAAACTGAATATAACTAGATTAATATGATAAAACTGATACAAAATCCTCATATTGATCGCAACGTATTAAAATATATCTTGTAGCAAGTAACCAAGTTGAACATTGACTTTTTATAGAAAATTTATTTGGAAGAATGCTTTATAACTCGTGGATTTCTAGTAAATCCTACGAGAACATCATTGCAATGACTTGGTGAAGTCCCTCTTCAATAGCAAACTTGTCTAACTCCTTAAACATGAATTGTATGGCTGGCTCTTCATGTACACATTGGATCAATTTTAGTTGTGTTTTTGGCACAAATTATGTGGGCATTTTAGATATGATTTATGTAGCACATGTAGGTTTCAGTATTGGCTCTCCCTCAGCCATAGGCTGGAGGATGACAAAGCGATGGAGTGCCTTAAGTCGCCATCCCAGTCGCCTAGAGAAAAGAAAGTATTTTAGGATTTTTATAATTACAAATAAAATATACTATTGTCAGAAGTTGAGACTGCAAGTAAATCAGATTTTTTATTTTTGGACAAGGAGACTACAAGTAAAATTTGTTTCATTTCACTATAAAGAAACACTTAAATTATGGAGGTTTTATTGTGGAGGTCGGATCACCACCACAAATTACATCAAATTATGGATGTTTGATTAACCCCTACAATTTTGGTATAATAATTTATGGTGGTTATTAACTGGCACTACCCTAAAAATTAAAATTTTATAATATCAAGATGCTATTTTTATGTTCCACTCATTTTCCCTAGCGAAAGAGTTTGATTCTATTCTCTACACAAAAAGGTCCCAAATTCTATTAGTTATCATCTGATAATTGGGGCTTTTGATGATTTATGAGATCTGTAAAAGCCATTGTGGTGGAGCTTGTCGTCTTCCAGAATAGCAATGGTCGGAGCACGAAGATATGGAGGCAGCGATGATGGTTAGTCGTAAGGTTGGTAAAAGAAATGTAATGATTTATGACATAATGTGTTGATGAATGTCCCTTTGTTTGTACATATATCATCATCCACAATCAAGTTCTCAACTCTCTGCATCCACACTTCTCTTCTTTACTATAACTTCTTTATTTCTCTCAATGAACGATTGAACCCTAAATTAGACATTGAATGCTTCGAAGATAAGTCAACAAACTTGTGAGTCCCTCCTTTTCATGCATTTTCAATCTGTAAATCAATTGACTTTTATTTTTCAACTTTGAATTGTTTCTAGAAAGTTTTGAGATATGTAGTTTGATTCTAATTATCTTTTCCAGAAAGGTTCCAAGGAAAATTTATCTTCGATCGCATTGTCGCCCTATGTCCTGCACCATGAAGAAGCTTCAACTCTACCAAGGATTTTTTAACTATTGTACTTTTTGAATTTTTCCTCTATCTTGAGTTTTTAGGTTTCAATATGGATAATCCAACTAAATAAGATTTACATGGAAGAACTTGCTAGTAATTGATCTTTTGGTTGGATTGATTGACTTCTTAATTGATATGTTAGTTGTTAGGATTCTTTCTGTTATAAATATGATATTAGTTTCTATATTTTAAGGTGGTGATGTTGAAGAAATGTGGTGTTTGCTCAAATATTAGTTTCTATATATTAAGTTTTGGTATCTACTTTTGTTGGTTTGAAGTCTCTTGACAGCTTTTAGTTTCAATTTTTTATGGGACAGTGATTGAATTCATACTTTATTACTCTCTTATTGTTCCCTTGTGGATGATTCTTTGAGGTTATCGTTTATGTTATTTCCTTGGATTTCAGTTATTTCTCTAGCATGGTTTTTCCGCCTGAAACCCCTTTGTGCATTATCTAAGTATGTTCATGTCAAATATTGTTATACGGAAGTGGGATTAACGAATGATTCTTGCCTTTTATGCTGTTTTAGCATGGGATTTTGGTAGAATTTAGGAGATATTCTGATCTTTGAATTTGGTTTAAAGATAAGTGAATTACCAGTTAGATTTGAATTTGATGAAAAAGAAGTTGGCTTTTTATTGTGATAGTACAATTTTCGATGGTCTTTGGGAAATAGCCTCTTTGTCTCCATGAGGTAGAGGTAAGGTCTCCTTGCACTCTACTCTCCATAGACCCCAATTGTGGGAATACATTGGATATGTTGTTGTTATATGACTATTGACAAGTTTAGAAAGAGAATCTAAGGGGACAATTTTTTATGGTATTATGAGTTAGATATGAGTTGTTTTGATTTATGCTTCAATCTTTTTGATGTTGATCACCAATAAAACAGGTTGTCTACTTAATATGTATGAATTTTCTCTATGCTAGTAACTGCTAACAGTACTTTGAACAGTAGAACTTTATCATTGTTACTCAAATTTTCGGTTCTTCAAACAGAAAGGACATAGATGCATTCTCATCTCTAGTGGTGATATTAAAGAAATGTGGATTCAATATTTTAGGATTCAATCCTATTCTGATTTCTATATCCGAAGATAGCAATCACATTCTCTACTACAGGTGAGTCCTCTTACCCATTCAACAACTAATGTGCTCAAATTGGCACTGTTAGAGCAACAGAAATGGTAGTAGTGATATTCCTTTCTTTAATATAGATACTATATCTACTTGTAGTCTTAGTTTTTGTTAAAATGGTGAGCCTTAAGCCTAATCAGACTAGAAAATTTGATATCATCATTAATGGTGAAACAGTGACTTAGGCAGAATTTGAGCCAGAGCACTTGACCATTTTTGTGATGGACGACAAGTGAATGGTGAGCTTAATAGCCATGAGCTCCTTCTCAGTCCCTTCTCAGGCAGACCTCTCTGTGTTTCTCTTGAGGAGATTAAGCTGAAGTTCATCAACACATGCTCAAAGTTTAGACATGGTGCTTCCAGACCACCCAACTGAAGCAAAAATTCGATGGAAGACTGAAGTCTTAAATGTGTCAACATTCACTTCGTTGGGCAGAGTACAAATTCTAAACAATTTATTATTGAAACTAGTGTTTATTTTCTTGGGTGTTTTCGAGACAATTTTGATATGTTAATGCTTTCTATTGTCATGAGGATTGTTGTTAAGAATATCGTAATGCAAAGTTTTGTTGCTGCGATTCCAATTGAGAACAAACTTTAGTTGTTATTATTACTAGTATATGTACCCACACGTTGTGCAGTCAATTGGTAAATGCAATTCAAGATATGACTGGCACTCGAAGACTATCACTAATCCCTAAGCGGACCACCTAGTCTCATAGCATTCATTCAATCCATTCATATGCGGAAGATTAAATAGAAAAATAACTATCAATGGGTTATCACAATTACTATCATAAGATAATTTGAAGAAGTATCTCAAAAGACAGGAAACAGGAAATAAGCAATCCCAACACTAACCATCAACCGTCTATTTCTATGGAGCCTCTATGACTAATATCCAGGAAGGTACCCCGATAGGTCATGAATATCACAATCAAAAGAAAAAATTACTGAAATAAAGTCAATGAAATAATCATCTTGCGAAAACAAGGGAGGACTCACCACGGTCTGAAATACTAAGCTCTGAACCTCAACGATCGGGCTGCTGAAGTCCTCTGTCTACAGAATCTGCATCATAAAATGATGCAGTGCTAAAGGGGCGTTAGTACACGGAATGTACTATATGTAAAACGAGCTAAAGTAAACAATATAGGATACAATTTCTCATCAATCACTCAACCTCAACTCAGAGTAATGGAAAGGATTCTATCATCTCACTATCATAAAGACATCATACAATCACATCAACGTCAGAGTATTATCAACAAGGAACCTATCTGGGAGTTTCTATAACCGACAATCACCACCTATGAGCCAGTAGTGATACAACAAAGAGATGTCATTGTTACATCTATCCAGTACCTTATCGGGGTAAAGAATAAGTCGGTCGGGGATCCCAAGGAAGTCTGTAAAGTCCTCTGTGGGACAAAGGAAGTATCCATTTTCACAGTCCACTCCTCTCCTACGCTGGCCACGTAGTTAATGAGTATGAGTGGGACTCACTCTTACCAATTTCGGTACTAATACTCCTCCCAGATTCAACTTGGTCAAAAGTCTATCAGGTTAGACTGTTACATAGCCAAATACCCCTCTTAAATAGGGTGCTCATCTCATTTATCATTCTATCAACTCAAGAAAAGGAATTCTTCCCCTCACCGCTATCAAAACTCCGTTAAATCCCAAGGATATCAATTTACATCTATTTCAGCCATCACAGAACTCATCTCAAGACTCAGACTTCATCAATCATCACATTCAACACCAAGGCTCTAGACATTACCCCTAAGTTCATTGTTTAAGTCTTTAACAGATAATTCACACAGGAAAGATGTATAAACATAACATAATGTGTAAATAGTTTCACTAGTTCATGATGATCATCAATTTAACACAAAATATAAGATTTAAAGATAACTTCAAGAAAATATTCAAGAAAACTTCAATACAAGACCTCAGTTAACTTTCTACACCTTAGTCTATAAATTGGGGCACATAGAAGAACAATTCCATGTTTTGGGTAGCCTTTACATACCTGGAGTGAAGAAAATAGCAAGTTTTTTTGCAAGAATTTAGAACGTCCCTGGAAATCCTCAAGTCTTCTCTCTTATCCTCTCTCAAAACTCCCATAGAAACTTAGAAATAATGGTTTCTTGAAACCATTCGTACGCACTTAGGCTTAGATATATGTTTTTGGGACTTAAGAATATGTTGGGAAGGACAAAAGTTCCCTTCCCAAAGTTAAAAGAAAAAACATCAAAACTTGCACACTGGTCCACGTCACGGAGGGGGCGCAGAGCAGTTCATTTTGTTTAATTTTCTTCCGTAAATCAATTCTCGTCAAAAAAAGTCAACAAAATAAAACTTAAGTGAAACTTCGCGCCCCTGGCGCGTCGCGGAGGGGGCACAGATTTGCTACTATTTTTGCACAATTGTGCAATTTCCTAATTCGACCTAGTTATTATTAAATCAGGTTGAGACCATTTTCTAACTCAATTTTTAGCGTTGATCGCAAATTTGATCTCGAATTTCCTATCGGAGCTTTGGAAGATGCATTGTGCACATGATGCATTTTAGGGGCATTTTAGTAATTTTATGGAGTATTACATCATCTCCCCCTTGAAATCATTCGTCCTTGAATGATGAGTAAAGGTGAAATGGAAACACGAATAACCCAGAAGTCATCTCATTCCTCACTCAGGAACGCTCGAACTCTCAACTATCAATCACCTCACCTATCTATCTCTGTTTTAAACTCGACAATAGAAAAAGATAAAGGCATCACTCAATGAAAGGAAACATTCAATAACGTCAAGGATAAGGATATTTACCTTCAACATCATCATCATTTGGCACGAATAGGTGCAGGTATTTGAGTTTCATCGCTTCCTCAGCTTTCCACGTAGCTTCCTCAACAAATTGATTCCTTCATAAGACTTTAACGGAGGCTATCTCTTTATTCCTCAGCTTACGAAGTTGTCGGTCAAGGATCTGGACTGGAATTTCTATGTATGATAACCTATCCTTCACACCCATACTCTCCATAGGAATCGCTAAGGCTGGATCGCCCAAACACATCTTCAGCATAGACACATGAAACACGGGTGAACTCCATCTAGCTCAGAAGACAAATCTAGATCATAAGCAACCTCCCAATCCTTCTTACGATCTGGTATGGTCTGATATAACGAGGACTCAACTTTCTTTTCGTGCCAAATCTTATGACACCCTTCATGGGTGACAACTTCAAGTACACCCAATCATCCACCTCAAATTCCAAGTCTCTTATTCTCACATCTATATATGACTTTAACGACTCTGGGTTATCTTCAATCTTTCTCTGATGACTTTCACCTTCTCTATAGATTGGTTCATGAGATCAGGTCCAGTCAACTTGGCTTCACTAACCTCGAACCAGCCAATTGGTGATCTACTTCACCTCCCGTATAATGCCTCACAAGGGGTCATCTGAATGTTAGCATAGTAGCTATTGTTGTATATGAACTCAATCAACGATAGATGATCATCTCAATTTTCTTTGAAGTCGATGACACACGCTCTCAGCATATCCTCCTAAGTCTAAATAGTTTGTTCTGCCTGTCCATCTGTTTGAGTGTGAAAAATTGTGCTGAGATATACTTTCGTGCCCAATCCTTTCTGAAAGGATCTCCAGAATTGAGAGGTGAATTGAGCTCCTCTGTCGGAGATGAAGGATAAGGGAACTCCATGCAACCTCACAATCTCACAAATATACAGTTGGGGATACTCTCCAGCAGTGTAAGTTGTCTTAATTGCCAAGAAGTGGGCTATTTCGTCATCCTATCAATGATCACCCATATCAAATCATGTTGCTTTCGGGATCGGGGTAAGCCCGTGATGAAATCTTTGTTGATCGTCTCCCACTTCCATTTCGAAATTTTAAAATTCTGAGCTAACCCACACAGTTTCTGATGTTCAACCTTAACCTGTTGGCAATTTGGGTACTTAGAGATAAACTCAACAATGTCTTTCTTCATCCCATTCCACCAATAGACTTTCCTCAAGTCATGGTACATCTTAATGGAACCAAGATAGATGGAATACCTCGTGCTTTGATCTTTGGCCATGATTTTTTCTCGAACACCATCAGCATTGGGCACACACAATCTCCCTTGATATCTCAAAACCCTATCTCCCCCTTTGGAGAAAACCATCACCACTTGCTTGTGAACTATCTCTTTCAATTGGAGTAAGACAGGGTCTTGGTGCTACTTTTCTTTCACTTCCAACACTAATGATGAAGCGGAACCATTCTGAACGTTGACCTCGCCTTCGTTGTTCTCCTCAAGTTGCACTCCCAATCAAGACAATCTATGCACCTCCTTGGCTAATTCTCTCTTCCCTTCCTCCACATGGGCAGTGCTATCTATGGGCATCCTACTAAGAGCATCAACAATAATGTTAGCCTTACTTGGGTGGTAGAGAATGCTCATATTATAATCCTTGAGCAACTCCAGCCACCTTCTCTGCTGCAGGTTGAGCTTTTTCTGACTAAACATGTACTACAAACTCTTGTGGTCAGTTAACATGTCCAAATGCACTCCATACAAAAGTGACACCATATCTTAAGTGTGAATACCACAACTGCCAACTCCATATCATGAGTCAGATAATTCTTCTCATGGATCTTAAGTTGTCTGGAAGCATAAGCTAACACCTTCCCTCTGTACATAAGCACACGACCCAGTCCAACTATGGATGCATCATAGTATATCACGAAGACACCTGTCCCATCTGGCAAGGTCAACACTGGTGTTGTAGTCAATCTAGTCTTCAACTCCTGAAAACTCTTTTCACATGCCTCAGACCACTGAAACTTGACCTTCTTCTGAGTCAGCTTTGTCAATGGGGCTGACAGGGAAGAGACGCCTTCAACAAATCTGCAATAGTAGCCTGCTAAACCCAAGAAGCTCTTGTTTCTATTGGAGAAGTTGGTCTTAGCCAGTTCTTAACACCCTCAATCTTATGAGTATCCACCTGAATACCATATCCCAAAATAACATGGCCTAGGAAAGCCACTGAATTGAGCCAAAACTCACCCTTGGAGAATTTCGCGTACAACTCATGATCTTTGAGTGTTTGCAAAAGTACTCTAATGTGATTAGTATGCTCCTCCTTAACCCTCAAATATACTAGAATGTCATCGATAAACACAATCACAAACATATCAAGATACAACCTGAATTCATTAGATCTATGAAAGCTCCAGTTGCATTTGTCAACCCGAAGGACATGACCATACAGTGTCCTAAAGGCTGTCTTTAGGATGTCACTTTCCCTCACCTTCAACTGGTGATAACCCTATCTGAGGACTATCTTTGAGAAACAAGTAGCACCCTGAAGTTGGTCAAAGAGATCATCTATTCTGGGAAGAGGGTACTTATTCTTTATAGTAACCTTATTCAACTGCCGGTGGTCTATACACATTCTCAAAGACCCATCTTTCTTATGCACAAATAGGATAGGAGCATCCCAAGGTGAGACACTAGGCCTTATGAAACCTTTCTCTAACAAGTCTTTCAATTGCTCTTTCAATTCCTTCAACTCTGTGTGGGCCATTCTCTAGGGTGGAATTGAAATGGGTTTGGTCTCGGGAAGAACATCGATCCCAAAGTCAATCTCCCTATCAGGAGGGACTCCAGGAAGATCATCAGGAAACATCTCAGGAAACTTATTGACAATTGGGACTGACTTAAGAGTAGTAGATTCAACATCATCAGACTTAACTCTCACAAGGTGGTAAATGTAACCTTTGGAGATCAACTTTCTAGCTCTAAGATAAGAGATGAATTTGCCCTTAGGGGCAACAGAACTCCCTTTCCACTCTAAGACAGGCTCATTAAAAAATTGAAACTTAACAATCTAGGTTCTACAGTTGACAGAAGCCTAACAGGCATGAAGCCAATCTATGCCCATTATTACATCAAAATCAATCATCTCTAGCTCTATCAAATCAGCTAAGGTGTCTCTAAGATAAATAGACACTACACAATCCCTGTAAATCCTCTCAGCTATGATAGACTCGTCAGTAGGAGTAGAAATAGAAAAAAGATTCGTACAAGCACTCTGGAAGAACCCCAAACTTACTAGCCACATAAGGGGTCACAAAAGACAAGGTGGCACCGGGATCAATCAATGCATAGCAATCATAAGTAAAGACTCGAAGCATACCCATGACAACATCTGGTGTAGCCTCCTGATCCTGTTGGTTACCATAGCATAAAGACGGTTTGTCCCACCTACTGTACCCGTAGTAGTAGCCCTCTACTGGTTACTCGCTGGGGGTGCTGTGGAAGACTGAGCTGTGCTGCTCCCCTCACCTCGCCTCCTCTTTCGACACTCAAAACTGAAGTGACCAGCTTGACCACATGCATAGCACATATCCTTGCCAACACGACACTCACCCAAATTAAGCTTACCACACTTACTACAAGGTGGCTTTCCCCTTGTACCTTGAGTCACACTGGCCTGAGATTAAGCGCCCAGGGCCCTGAAATTCTGATGACCCTGACATTTCTGATCATACCTGTTTTGTTGCACGGGTGCACTCGCAACAAATGGTGCAGGATGTGATGGTCTCTTCTGAAAATAGGACTTGTCACCTCTATTCTGTCCCTGCGGGATAGGCTCAAGTCCCGCTGACTTCGCTCTTCTACTCATCTACTCTTCTCTATCTTTCTTCTTATCCTCCTCTATCTACTGGGCATATACCATAAGTCTGGAGATTTCCATTCTAGGAATCAGTAAGGCAACCTTACACTCTTTCTACACATGTCTTGCCAGGCTAGACGCAAACCTCCACATTCTTGTCCTCATATCTTTCACAATCTCTGGAGCATACCTTGACAGTTTAACAAACTTAAGGCCATACTTCTTCAGAGTCATCCTTCCCTGTTTCAAATTCACGAACTCATCCACCTTCGCCTCCCTCAACTCTTGAGGAAAGAAGTGATCGAGAAAGCTGGTCTCGACCTCATCCCAATTCGCGGGCTCAACATGTTCACCTCTGTTGTCCTCCTATTGGTTGTACCAAACATTTGCAACATCCTTCAGCTGGTAGAAGACAAGTTAAACCCCTTTAACACCACTGGCATGCATGGCCCTCAAAATCTTATACATCTCGTCAATGAAGTTCTATGGATCCTCCTCAAATTTCGCCACCGTATACACCGACGTTTTCATCCTCAAGAAGACCCTGAGTCGGGTTACAGCTGAGGGCTCGTATGAGCTAGAACTAGGAGCTTGGGAACCTTGGCTACTTCCCTGGGAGGCCATCAGCTGAGTCAGCATGGCGATGGCTCCCCTAAATTCTGCCTCAGTAGTAGGAGCTGGTTGGGGCTGAGCAGGGGGTGCTTGTGGGACCTCAACAGTCATCACGGGGTGTCCCCGCCTCCTAGCCTTGGTCTGTACTAGAGCCTCCGGTTGGTTGTTCTCAATAACTAGGGTTGGGGCATCTCTCTGTGCAGATGTTCTCTTGGGCAACATTTTCTATAAGCGTAAAATGCACTAGTTAAAATGAGATTTTCACAAAGTTCAACTCTATAGCATGAACTCAGATCATAGAAGAAGGGTAACACTTCCTAATGTACTATATCCTCCTGCTTATGAAGTATGGTGCACAACACACCCATAAACAAGACTCTACTAGACATGGCTTCGTAGACTCCCTTGGACACTCAAACTCTATGCTCTGATACCAAGTTTGTCATGCTCCAAGAGGGTACCCTAGACATGACTGTCAATCGGAGACTATCACTAGTCCCCAAGCGGACCACCTAGTCTCTTTGCATTCGTTCACTCCATTCATATGCGGAAGATTAAATAGAAAAATAACTATTCGTGGGCTATCACAATTACTATCATATGATAATATGAAGAAGTATCTCAAAAGAAAGCAAACGGGAAATAAGCAATCCTAATACTATCCATCTACTGTCTATGTCTACGAAGCCTTTATGACTAACATCTAGGAAGGTACCATGACTAGCCATGGCTACCACAGTCGAAAAAAAAAATATTGAAATAAAGTCAATGAAATAATCATCCTCCGAAAACAGAGGAGAACTCACCACAATCTGAAATACAGAGTTTTAAACCTCATCGATTAGGCTGCTGCACTCCTCTGTCTACAGAAGCTGCATCATAAAATAATGCAGCGCCAAAGGGGCGTTAGTACGTGGAATATACTGTATGTAAAACGAGCTAAAGTAAACAATACAGGATACAATCGCTCATCAATCACTCAACCTCAACTCAGAGTAAAGGACAGGACTCTATCATCTCACTATCCATCAAGACATCATACAATCACATCAATATCAGAGTACTATCAACAAGGAACCTATCTGGGAGTTTCTGTAACCGACAATCACCACCTATGACCCAGTAGTGATAAAACAAAGAGTTGTCGTTGCCACATCCATCCAGTACCTTGCCGGGGTAAAGAACGAGTCTGTCGAAGATCCCAAGGAAATCAATTCCCGTCGAAAAAAGTCAACAAAATAAAACTTAAGTGCATCTCCGCGCCCCTGGCGCGTCGTGGATGGGGCACAAATTTGCTACTATTTTTGCGCAATTATTCAATTTCGTAATTCGACCAGGTTGCTTTTAGATCGGGTCGAGACCATTTTCTAACTCAATTTTCCGTGCTGATCGCAAATCCAATTTAGATTTCCCATTGGATCTTTGGAAGACGCGTTGTGCGCACAATGAATTTTAGGGACATTTTGTTTATTTTACTGAGTGCTATAGCAAATATAAATATTGATTTATTAAAATTTTAAAATTTAACTTAGCATAAAATAATGTTGTAAAGTATATATGAGAGAATATGAGCATTTAGAATTATCATTATAGAAGAGTTGATACTTTTGACAATAATAATTTTACAATTATTTAATTTTTTATTATTAAATTATTCAAAATCATAAATACTCTCACTCCATTCATATTAGCCTATATTTGGAATAATTAGGATATGAGAAAATTAAATTAGTATATTAAAATTGATATAACTAAGAAAAATTCTACAATTATGATAATGTTAAGCATAAAATTAAAAAGTTTTTAGTAACTTGAATGTCAAATTGTAGACATGCTATTAAATATTTTTAAATTTTGTCTTTCGATTTTTCTAAAAAATATGTATCTATCATATCATATTTTAAAAATAATGTATAATTATATGATATTTTAGTGATACATAATACTTACTGGTGAAGAACGTTTTTTTATAAATTTATTTTCAAGTAAATTTTAGGAGTTGTATTTTTATTGTATTAACAATTAATTGATACTATTATTGATTTAAGGATCTATAAAAAAATAATTAATTCTTTATATTTTTTTTTCTTTTTCAATATTCACTTTATAAGATTTTTTTGGATATGTTCATTTTTATACTATTGTTACACCGAAAAATGGCTTTTTTGAAAAGAAAATTCGAAAATCGATTTAAAACTCATTTAATTTGATAGAAAATTGAATTTTTGAAATTTGAT
>JAABOM020062601.1:0-93144 GCA_011800125.2 Solanum clarkiae | reverse complement strand
GGCAGCATAACGTTACCTTTCTTTCGCTACATTTCGACGTCGACAACCCCAAACCTATTCCAACTTTAACCAACCTATTCCAGAAACATTTACACATACAGCCAGCTATAAACCAGTCTTAGAATAGTCACAAATCAGTTATTAAGGACATGAAGCAATAGCATGCTCTTCAACAGTCCATAAGTTCATACGAAGCACATAATTGCGATATCGTATAATGACTCATTTTTGTGGACTGTGACAGTAGTTAACCAGCCTTTTTATACTACTGTAAAACCATTCTTTGTTGGATAACTAAGTACTAATACATTATAAAACTATCCAACAAGATAAAACCCTCTTAATTAATAAGAAAAGTACACAAGAATCCCAAATGCACAATCTGTCCAGAAGTTCCAGCACAATCATAATAACAAATACTTCTTATTTTCATAGTAAAACCAGGGCAGAAACTTTAGTATAATGTATATAACTCATACCATGTCAATAAAAGCAATTTCTCTTCATAATACAACTTAAAAACCATAGAGAAATCACCAAAATAAAAAGGAAAAGGTGCAACAACTTTCTGCGCAGAATCTGTCCAACAAATTTCAGCAGCGCAGCTAGCATCTATCTCTTGTTCCTCATGATACAAATCTACTAAAAACACAACCATAAGTACTTAACTTTGTATTCAAGGTTTAGAGGCTCCTTAAGAACCCTAAAGAAGTTATTTGGCATCTTAACAAATTTGAGAAAAGTTGAGAGCAAATAGAGAGAGCAGTCTGATTTTTTTGTATTCAAAATGATAGTGAATTGTGGGAGCTGCTTTAGGCCTCTTTTTATAGAGGGATTAGGCTGACCTTCTCTTTAATTCTTGACCAGCATAAGACACACACTATCAAATAGCTTACCCACCATCTTGGCCCTCAAAGTTGGGCCTTTTTGGAGCACCAACTTGATGGACTTGGGTTGCCAAAATTTTCAGATTTTGCTCTTCTTGGTTTGGGCCCAATTTGCTAAGTATTTTGCGTTGTCTTTGGGCCTTTTTTAGTACTTCTCTTGGGCTGAACATATAGTCCATTTATGGTGCTAAAACATGGGCCATAGTTACACCATTAACACGGACTTTATTCGTAATCAAACTTGGACAATTTCGACGCCGGGTCTCGCCTCAGTTTAGTTAGCAATTTTGAGCTAAGCAAGTAGCTGACTCACCTTCTTGATTCCTAAGTCCTACAAGCACCTCAATTCTCTCACTTCATTTTAAGTCCGTAATCTCCTCATTTCGACACAAAACATGTATACACTCGACCCTCTTAAGCGCTAGATGCATATATAGCCCATTGACGCGAGATTCAAACACTTTTGAAAGCTTGCGCTAGTTTAACCAAATCATATCATATTTCATTTGCATAGTATTAGTATGGTAAGGTATGGGGTGTTACATCCTCCCCCCTTAGGAACATTCGTCCTCGAATGTTAGCACAATTAGATAGCTTAACTAAGTTTAAACTTTTACTTACATAACCATTTCACAGCATGTCTACAACACCCCACACCTTACAACACCCCACACCTTACCATTGGTATCAGAGCCTACTCTCTGCTAGTACGGTGGTGGGCCAAACCTCAGCGAGGATGTTGAGTCCCTATGGGGGGTGAGTGCAGGAATGGCGATACGTAACGCTTGTAGCTCACTTAGGCGAATCCCACATTGGAAAAAGAGGGGGAGTTCCTAGACTATATGTTGAGGTTGGAACCTTACATATGCATACATGTTTTCCCGAGCTTGCTTGGGAGGAATAAAACCGTGCGGCCCTATGGGGCTTAAGTGGACAATATATGCACGTGTGGGGCCGTTGGTCAGAAAAATATACTAACACATACTCTATGCCTAAATGATATTACCATGTAGGGACTGGAGCTCCATTAGATCATCCTCCACGTGGCTTGTCGGTAGTTCGGTACTTCAGAGATGAGCATTGGTGAATCCTCAAGTCCGAGGACACTATCTACATTACTCTTGATATTTTGAGACTTCTTTATGTTGAATACTTGTTATTATAAGGGTGAGCCTGGAAAGTGTCTTGGCCCCCCTCCAATCTATGTTTGAGGTGTTGTTGGATATTATGATGTACTTATGCTATGACCTTGACTCTCTATGCTTTTATGAGTACCAAGATTTCCCTTAGTCCCGCTTCCTTTTTTATTATATCTCTTGTTGTTTTTTATTTTGCTCTTGTGACCAAGGATGTATGATTGATATGCTAAGAGGATTTTTTGGGTCCCTTCGGGTTCCTATTTGTCGTGTCATGACTAGGCCCTAAGCTTGGGTCGTGATAGTTGGACTATGACCGCATGTGCTAAAGTATTGAACACTACAGATAGGGGCATGGTATTTCAGTAGCCTAGTTATTTTAGCGCACCTCTGCCCCGAGGAAGAGAGTTTTAGGGGCCATATTAATGGCAAGAATATCTGCAATTGTTGTGGTGAGGTGGGGAATTTGCCTAGATATTGTCCATTTCATGCACCTCCCGCTCAATCATCTCACAGGCAGGAGACCAGGGCTTGTTATCATTGCGATGAGATTGGACACTTAGCTTATTATTGTCCTAGCCATGTAATTCCTGCTTAGTATTCTCAAAGATTGACTTGAAGTTCGATTATCATCAGTTGGAGTTCGGGGGTCTAATATCCCAAAGAGAGCTTTCAGGACCCGTTGGGCATTATGAGTTTGTGGTTATGTCATTTAGGTTGATTAATGTCTGACTGCTTTTATGGAGTTGATGAACCGAGCGTTCAAGCCCTATTTAGACATCGTTGTGATTGTATTCATAGATGATATCTTGGTTTATTCCAAGAGTGAGGAAGATCACGTTCCGCACTTAAGGACAGTACTCCAGACAATGAAGAAATAGAAGTTGTATGCTAAGTACTCAAAGTGTGAGTTTTTAGCTTGAGTTTGCTGCATTTCTTGGCCATATTATATTAAAAAAGTGTAGTATGGTCGATTTGACCAAGGGAGTAACTGTTCGTGAGTGGGCTAGGTCTACTTCCATACTGAGATTCAAAGTTCTCTTGGTTTAGTGAGGTATTATTGGAATTTTGTATAGGGTTTCTCATTTATAGCAGCCCCCTTGACTAGATTGACTCAGAAGGCTTTGACATTTTAGTAGTCGGATGGTTGTGAGCTGAGCCTCAAAAGCTCAAGGATTTGTTGATTTTAGCACCTATTCTTACTTTACCCATCGAAGGAGTTCCATTTGTGGTATATTGTAATGTTTTAAGGTGTGGGTTTAGGTGACGCATTAATACAAAGGGGGAAGTTGATAGCCTGTGCTTGTAGGCAGCTGAAGGTGTATGAGAAGAACTACCCTACCCATGATTTGGAGTTAGTTGTGGTTGTGTTTTTATTGAAGTTTTGGTGACATTATCTTTATGCGGTGTGTTGTGAGATCTTTACCGATCACTGGAGTCTCAAATACATCTTCACGCAGGCTAATCTGAACATGAAATAACGTAGGTGGTTGGAATTTCTTAAGGACTATCATATCTCTATTTTATATCACCCCGAGAAGGCTAACGTGTTGGCAGATGCTTTGAGCCCGAAGGCTAGTAGTATGGGGAGTATGGCATTCTTGAGGGCTAAGGAAAGGCCCTTAGACTTGGAGGTTCATTCGTTAGCTAGAAAAATCATCTATTTGGTCATTTCTCCTCCTCAGAGTATTTTGGCATTTGTTGAGGCTAGATCTACTTTGTTTGATCAGATATGTGCTCAGTAGTTTGAGGATCCCAGATTATGCATAATTAGTTAAAAAGTGTTGAGAGGTGAGGGCAAGATGGCTATTATTGATTCTGCTAGTGTTTTGAAGGTTAATGGTAGACTTTGTGTGCCTAAAGTTATTGGTGCTAGATATTCCACTCATCCGGATGTGGCTAAGATGTACCATGATCTTAAACAACATTATTGGTGGTTTTGTATGAGGAGAGACATAGCCGAGATCATGGCCAAATGTTTGAATTTTCAATAGGTGAAGTACGAGCAACAAAATCCTAGTTGGTCGATACAAAGGATGCCCATCTTGAATGGAAGTGGAAGAGAGTGACTAGATTTTTTTTATATGTTTGTCCACGGCCTTGGACAAGTTTGATTCAATTTGCGTGGTTGTCGATATATTAACCAAGTCGGCACACTTCCTATCAGTAAAGACTAGCTATAGTGCGGAGGAGTTGGCTAGGTTATATATCTGGGTTATTGTCAGATCGATTGCATGGTGTGCAAGTGTCTGTAGCAGAAGACAGAGAGTCTGTGTTTACTTCTCAACTTTGGCAGGCTTTAAGCACGGTTTGGGTACTAGAGTGGATTTGAGTTTATCTTTTCACCCTTAGATTGGTCTCAGTCAGAGCGAACCATTTATGTGTTAGAGGATATTCTTAGGGCCTATGTTATTGATTTTTGCACTTGGTGGGACCAACACGTACATTAGCAAAGTTTTAATATAACAATTGTTACCATTCTAGCATCCAGACGGCACCGTTTGAGGCCTTGTATGGTCGGAGATATGGATCATCCATTGGATGGTTTGATTTGGGTTTGGCTGAGGTTATGGGTGTTGATTTACTTCATGATGCCATGGACCAAGTTTGACTAATTCAGAGTAGATTTCTGACATCCCTAAGTCGCCAGAAGAGTTATGCAGATAAAATGGTTAGGCCGTTTGTGTTATCTGTTGGTAATAGTGTTTTGTGAAAGTTTTCGCCCATGAGGAGTGTGATAAGATTTGGGAAGAGGGGCAAGCTTAGTTCTACTTTAGCCCTTTTGAGATTTTGAGGAGAGTTGGCGAGGTAGCCTATGAGTTGGCTTTACCATCGAGATTATCTTCTATTCATCCTAATTTACATGTTTTCATGCTTCACTGGTACATTCTAGATGAGTCCTATGCGATTATTTATTATTCTACTGAGTTGGGTCCTGATTTGTACTTTGAAGAGGAAGCTATAGCTATATTGGACAGGCAAGTTCAGAGATTAAGATCCAAAGATATAACTTTTGTGAAAGTTCAATGAAGGCACTGTTCTGTTGAAGAGACTACTTGGGAGTTGTAGTCTGACACATGGGCCAGATATACCAAACTTTTTTAAGCTTAAGGTTTGTCATTTTTGGCATTATATGTGAAATTTACTTTTTTAACCTTTTGTAACTTGTTTTGGGCCTATTTTGAACTATTTGAATTATTGGAATTTGAATCCTGAGTTTTAAAAGTTGAAAATATGAATTTTGGCATTTTCGGAGGCTTAAGTTATTGAAAAAGTGAATTTTTGTGTCATTTCGAGTTTTGGAAGCCGGATTGAGGATCTACCAATTCTATTGGCTTCAAAATGCCGAAACTGAAGAACAAGAAGTTGTGAAACTGAACTCGGAGAAAGTTGTGAAACTGAACTCGGAGTCAAAAATAGGTTTTTACGCCAAAAGTTATGATTTTAGTCGTTATCAGAACAAAAGTTTGACTTTGGACAATATTCGAAGTTCAGAAGCTCGAATTAGAATTTCGACAGTTGCACTAGTTCTGGATGGCAAAACTGATGCTAGAAATGGTCTCATTATAATTTTTGGACTTGTCGAGGCAGTTTTGATTTTTTGAGTTTTAAACTAGTTTATTGGACTTGCATTGATAAATGTTTCATGGAGACCTCGGAATCGAATTCTGATTATTCCATTGAGTTTGAACCCCTGCTCCTGGTATGGATATATATAAAGTTTGTGAAATTTTAATTTCAGATGAGTTCCAAGTACTACTTTTGAGTTTTTGATGTTGGCTTATTTTGGAGGTGCATAGTTTCTGGTGCAGGTATTATGCTCTGCGTTCGCGGAGCTGGTCACTGCAGTCGCGGAGAGTTCGGCTTAGTTAGGTTCTGCATTCACGGAGAGCATTTCACTATTCCATTTTTAAGACCCGAGAGACATGATTTTTAACCCATTTTTGAACTTTCAAGCTTTTCGAGACGATTTTGAAGAAAGGTTTTCGAAGATAGGTTTTCGAAGATTTTTCTGGGTAAGTTTTTTAACATCATATTAATCATTTTCAATAAGTTTTATGTTGTTTTTGTCCTAAATTTCAACATTTAAATGTCCTAAATTGGAAATTTTTAGACCATGATTTCTAAATTTTACATGTTAATTTCTCACTCATTTTAAACCCAATTTTAGTGCGATTGTTACCCACAGACTCCATTTTTCATGTAGTACTTGATTTCAAAGTTAATTTCCAGATTCGGGAACTTTAGATTTTAGTCATAAAATAGATCACTTTTCCCCTATGCCTAATTCATGCCAAAATGAATATCTAAATGCTTCTCTTGATGCGTAGTATATATTTTTTGTAGTGGTTGGTTGATCTGTGGATCATTTTGAGGCTTTAGTCGATCAAAAGCTTGACTGAGTGTAGTTTTCGACATTGAGGTAGGTTTAACTAACCCTTTAGGACAAGATTTGAGTCATTGAGCATGCTTATGAGGTAATTATATGATTTAGGTTGATGTATGAGCAAAGGGATTGTTATGATTGATTCTTGATTAAAGTATGATACCAGTTATGTTTAAAATTGAGTAAATGGTGACCCTTTTGATAATTGAGATGGTACCTTTGGCTTTGAAGTATGTTGGATCTTACTATGAAAATATGATTCTTGTGAAACCATTTGGGGGAAAGCACGCGATAAATTGATAGTAATTGTGACATCGTGGTTAATTGATGAGCATGATATGGGACTTAACGAGTCTGGTTGCCTTGATGTTTTGATTATTGATGAGATATTGAGATAGCCACAGTACTTGAGATGTAGTTGTCAGTGCTAGAGTCCACTGAGGCATAACACATTTGATACTTATTTTGTTATAATAACTTGGTGTGCAAAGCATCGATTGTGCATTGGTCTTGATTAATGGTATTATCTGAGATCTGTTTAGTGGCACTAGAGTCCGCCCTGCCATGTTATTTTTGTAATATATCTACATATTGTTTAGTGGCGTCAGAGTTCGTAGAAGCATGTTATTATTGTGGTATATTTGTATATTCTATCATTGATATGTATTTCTCTTTATATCTCTCCACCGATGCCAACGTCCATAGGGATATCATCAGCACCAGAGTCTGCAGAGGTACTAGATATTTCTCCATCAGTGCCAGATTCTACCATGGTGTAATCAGTGCCAGAGACTGTCATGACACTTGATAGACTTTGTATATGGTCTAATATGACTCCCAGGGTTGTACCTTATAGGTTCATCTCGGTAGATGTATGAACAATGATGCCAGAGCCCGCCGAGGTATCATCGACACAAGAGTCTGTCGACATATAGTCTGATAAGATCCCCATGGGTTCTACCTCATAGCTTCAGCTTAGAAGATTTATACATTAGCACCAGTGTCTGCCACGTTTCCTTCTCTTGAATTGCTTCCACACATTGCATATGCATTAGATCTTTGACTTTCACTGATATTTCATTCTTCTGGTATGTATATGGTTTATATTGTGCAATAACCCTTTTTTGTGGGTGATAGTAATCTTTGTTATTGCATACTCATTTGGTTTTGCTTACCCAATCAGTTGAACCTACTAGATACATTTTGGTGTACTCACCCCTACTTTGTTTCCCCCTGTAGATTGAGTACAGGGATCCCATAAGGTAGTTGATATCACGACCCAACCCTAGGGAATAGATGTGACATGGTGCATAGGGAACCCGAAGGGACCCCAAACAAGCCTCTTAATATTTCATTACACATCCTTGGTCGTGGAAGCAATAAAATATCAATAATAGATTGTAAATAGGGATAGCCGGGGCTAAGGGACAACTTTCATAGCATATAATATCATAGAGTCAAGAGAGTCAAAGTTCATAGCATCAATACATATCTTGTCCAACAACACCTCTGAACATAGAACATACCGGGGGCCAAGAAAAGCAACCAGGCTTACCCTTATAGACAAAATATACAATAAAGAAAGACAGTTGCATGACATAAGAGTGTAAACATTGTCCCCAGAATGTAGGACTCACCAATTAGCTTGAGAGAAAAATCGCACTACCCACGTGGAGGAGGATGATTAAGTAGAATTCTGATTTCTACATGGTGACATCATGTAGACATATAGTATACATTAGTACGTTTGAATGTACTAAGTACGTAGGATGTAATAAAACAACAGATAGGAAACATAATCAAAATGCATAATCATAGCAAGAGATAATTTGTTAGCAACATGGCATGCATGAACAATGCTTGGAGTAAAACATATTTGAAAAATAATCATATTTACATAGCTTGTTTAAACCAATAAGATGACACGCTTATATCATCCAAACAACTTCTAGTAGAGGATGAGGGATATAGCATAAGTCATAACCCCTTCTAGTAGGTAATGGGTATCACATGAGATAATGAATAGCACATAAGGATAGAAGGTAGCATAGGTTGTAACCCCTATATGTGTGCATGAGATAATACATAATCTTACATCGCATATGAGGGTGAGGTGTACCACATAGTTCATAACCTCTTCATATGAGCACATTGCATAACCTCAAATAATACACGAAGGTAAGGATATGACATAGTTCATAACCCCTTCACGTAGATATGAGTAAGTGAGTAGCATTGATTCATACATGAGGGTGAGGTGTACAACATAGTTCATAACCCCTACATGTAAAAATGGCCTTGTACTAGAGGATAAAGTATATAACATAGTTGATAACCCCTTCTAGTAGACTTCACAATTCACAAGAGCATAAACCTTAGGATAAGGAATCTATAACTCATCAACCATTTGCAAGAAAACAATGAACATGAGAGCCCAACACTTCACTTGCAATAACATAGGTGTTTTACATGATTTAGACACACATATATACATTCCTTTCATCACCATAAGCCACTTGACTCATAAACCATGCGATAGACTATCACTAACTCAAGAACCCTAATCTAGATATTTTATCAAACACTTGGCGGATGTGTAGTGCTAGTATAAAACTAGGAAATTCAAGAGTGAAATCATGCTAGAAAATTCAACGAAAAATCATTAATAGATACTTGATAACACCCTCAAGCAATATACATCAATTCTCTTCATCAAATCTCAAAATAGAATTTGATTCATAGCTCAAAATATGCTTAAACAACCATAATTTCATGAAATCCGAACATAGTGTACAGTGAAATTCATAATAGGTAAGACTCATGAGTAAATCAACTTCAAATCATGCAATTTAAGGTAAAATAGAGCTTGGGTATCATGGGTGAAAGGAACCCATGAAAGAAACCCACATACCTTGACTTTGGAGAATCTTTGAAAAAGATTGGAGATGGAGACTTGAAGCTTGAATGAGAACCTTAGGATCTGGATGAGTTTTGAGATTTGAAATTTGGAGATGAAATATTGTCTAAGTGTTTGAGAGAGTATTTGGGAATATCTTGGATGACATGAGGGTGAAATAAGGCTAAGTATAGGCATTTTCATGTATGGGAAGGCTTAGGCACAAGACTCAAAAGTCTTGGACTGAACTTGAAAACTGACACAAAAATAACACAGAGGTGCATTGCGCCAAAAACGTGCACCACACACTGGAAATTGACACTTTAAAATTTTGAATTTCACTACAGTTTCTTCAAAAATGGGGTTAGGCCCATCCCCCACTCAATTTTTGCCCTGAAAAATGATACAAAGTTGGATTTTTGAAATAACGCAAGGATTTAAGATATATGGAAATTACGATTCGAGGCACTTCCGAGGCATATTTTTGGGCACTTTTTGGGGTTGTTGCAATATCTCCCCCTTGGGAACATTCGTCCCTGGATGTCAAAAAAATGTACATAAGAAGAGTAATCATGAAGAAATCATCCCCAACAAGAATGTAACAATGCACTTAAACACCATTTTTGAAATCTTAATAATGTGTTAAAATCATCATGAATTTGTCAACATAAACATGAACAAATGCAATGACATAGGGGCAGAAACATAAGACATGGAATCATAAAAGGACTTGACATGTTATCATAATCTTGAATTGAATGAAAGAGGTATGGATATTGCCTTCTATGCCCGCTCTGGCTCCCCGAGAGACACTTTCGACCTGATGATTCTCTCCAAGGCCTTGACGAACACTACACCCTTATCAATCAACCTTTACTCATATCCACCCAACTTCTTCACCAGACCTCCTCATAAGTCAACTCATCCTCCACAATGTCGACAACCTCAGGAGACTTATAACACTCAAATCACCAACACACCTCCTCAATCCTAGAAACATGAAGAAACGGACGAACTATGTCCTCATCCCAATGCACTTCCCATTTGTATGCAACCTCACTAATCTTCCTCAACCCACTATGAAGACTCACAAACCATGAACTCAATTCCCTGTTTACCGGGGCAAACCACAAATTTTATGATTGAAACCTTCAAATAGGCTCAATCACAAACTTTGAATTCAAGCTCTTTCCTCCTCAAAATGGCATAGGACTTTTGATGACTTTGCTGTTTTCAACATTTCCCTAATCAACCTTACTTTCTCCATAGCATCTGTAACCAGATCCAGACCCAACAAAGCCATCTCTCCCACTTCAAACCACTCAATTGGTGATCTACAATGTCTACCATAGAGAGCCTCAAAAGGAGCCAATTTTGTCATCCCACCAACCACAACCCAAATAGAATCAAACACCCTTTCTAGTCTTGGAAAGCCCAACCACAAAGTCCATGTAAATTTTCTCCCACTTCCAAGTAGGAATCTCTATTTCTTGAATTAATCCACCAGGCCTTTGATGTTCGACTTTGACTTGTTGGCAACTATGACAACCGGATACAAATTTAGCAATGCATTTCTTCACACCTCCCCACCAATATACATCCCTCAAATCCCCACACGTCTTAGTATACAAATCCCCACACGTCTTAGTATAACTAGGGTGAATAGATTAGGAAGAGTTATGAGCCTCATAAAGAATCTTCTCGCAAGCCATCAACACAAGGCACACACAACCTACCTTGGTATCTAAGGGTACCATCTCTCCCTTGGGAGAAAACCTCCACCTTTCCCTCTTTCACCAAGGCCCTCAAATCTAACAACCTCATCAACCAAGGAAGACTTTGACCATCCACAGCCATAACACCACCACTAACCACCTCTTCCAACCTAACCCCCAATCTAGCCAATCATTAGACCTACCTAGACCATGCTACCACCATTAACATTAACAAGGCTACCTATGGACACCCTACTCAAAGCATCGAAGACAATATTAGTCTTACCGAGATGATAATACACACTCATATCATAATCCTTAGTAAGTTCTAACAACCTCCTTTGCCTCAAGCTAAGATCCCTTTCGGTGAACACATATTAGAGACTCTAGTGAACGGTAAATACATTAACATGCACCCTATACAACCAATGACATCAAATTTTCGAAGCAAAACCATGGCGGCCAACTCAAGGTCATAGATAGGATAATCCTTCTCATGCATCTCAAATTTTCTAAAAGCATAGGCTTCTACCTAGCTATCTTACATCAACACACAACCCAAATTAATCCGAGAGACATCATAATACACAATAAACTCTTCCAGCCCATCCGATAAAGGTAAGATAGGAGCGGAGATAAGCTTTCTTCTTTTGGGTCAACTTAGTCATGGGAGAAGTAATAGAAGAGAACTCATTCACAAATCTCTGGTAGTAACCCGCTAAGACCATGAAGCTTCTAATGTCCGATGAGGTCAATGGTCTAGGTCGGTTTCTAATCACATACTTCTCCTTATGATCAACCTTAATACTATCCTGCGACACCACATTCCCTAGGGAGGTAACCTCCTTTGATAAAAAATTCACACTTCTCATACTTAGCGTACAACTCCCCTTGCCCCAAGATTTGCAACACTACTCCCAAAGGGTTCACAAGCTCTAAATAAATCAATACTTTATCACTAGAGACCACCACAAATATAACATGGTAGGGACTAAAAACCCCATTCATGAGACCCATAGACATAACCGGGGCATAAGTCAAACCAAAAGGCACAACCCTAAATCCAAAGTATCGGGAAGGATTTTCACTAACCCATGATTACCGGAATCACCTCAATAGAATTAACTTAGGGCCAACACCCCTAGCTCTTACAAGATGATAAATGCAACCCTTAGAGATCAATTGCATCCTAAGGTGAGAAACGGACTTACCCCTTTGCATCCACCTTACAAGTCCCCACTCAAGGACGAGTTTATTAGGGAATTGGAATCTAACTCTACGGCCTACAATCAAAGGAGACTCAACATCTACGCAACTAATCCATCCCAATTATGGCATCAAAATCCACCATATCAAACCCAACAAGTCACAAGGCAAGAGCTAATGCAATATGAGCACGGAACAACACCTATGAACTTTCAAACAAAAATAGGCTCACCAACGAGATAGACACCAAAGAGAGTTCAGGACACACATGAAACCTACTAGAAACCCATAGAATAATGAAAGAAATAGTAGCACACCGAATCCATCAATGCAAGCACGTCAAAGCCAAAGGAAACTTTAACATATTGGTAGCAACATCGGGCACCTCATCCCCTCCGTGAGCTCTTGATCAACATGGCCACCTCGATCTACAAGCTGACCACCCTTACATCTCCTTTGAGCATATGGACAATCAAGTAGCTTGTGACCCACTTCACTACACCCCAAACATGCATTTGCCTTCCTCAAGCACGGGACACCATGGTTCTTTCCACACCTTTGACACTTGGGATTAGTCATCCCACCATTACATCTTTTACACTTATTGCATTTATAGGGGCAATCCTTCCTCTTATGACCCACTTCGCCGCAATTTACAAGCATTGCTGCCCTTCAAACATAGACCCCTATGAACCTTTGCACATGTTGGGTACATATCATCACCTCTATCCTTGAGACTTTGAAATATTCCTTCAATACTTTCCCTCATTTCCTCACTACCTCTCCTCTTACCATTTGAAGTCTCGGGAGCACTCACTTTTTGATCGAGGTGAGTTGCCAATTTTATCGCTGCTTTGGCCAATACCTATAAAGCATTGCAAACCTCTGCACTCATTATATCACCGTCCTGAGTATCTTGAGACATATCCTGAAATGTAATGGTTAGGAATTGGTAATAAGCCCTAGGGGAGCTAACTCTATCGCACGACATAGATCATGAAGAAGTGAAACGTTTCCTAAAACGCCTCATAGCCTCCCTTTCATAGTCATGGTGTGCTTCAAAACCATAAATAGGTCTCTAATTTGTGCAATGTGTTAGAAGTCGAGGACCTAACAATCTAGTCCTTTGATACCAAGTTTGTAACAACCCAAGCCTAGGCCCTAGATGTGACACAGGGCATGGGGAACCCGAAGGGACCCCAAGCAAGCCTCTTAACATATCATTACGCATCCTTAGTCATGAAAGTAATAAAAGTATCAATAAAAGATTGTAAATAGGGATTGTCGGGGCTAAGAGACATATTTCGTAGCATATAACAACATAAAGTCAAGAGAGTCAAAGCTCATAGCATCAATACATATCTAGTCCAACAATACCTCAAAACATAGAACTTAGCGGAGGCTATGACAAGAAACTGGGCTCACCCTCATAGTCAAAATATACAATAAAGTAAAAGAGTTGTAATATATGACATAAGAACATAAACATAGTCCCAAGAATTGAGAACTCACCAACTAGCTTGAGAGAAAGATTGCACTAGCCACGTGGAGGAGGATGATCAGGTGGGGCTCCACTTCCTACATGGTGATATCATGTATGCATATAGTATGCATTAGTATATTTGAATATACTAAGTATGTAGGATGCAACGCAACAAGACGTAGGCAACATAATTAAATGTATAATCGTAGCAAGATATAGTATATTAGCAACATGACATACATGAACAATGCTTGGAGTAAAACATGTTTCAAAAATAATCATACTTAATTTGTTGTTTAACCCAATAAGATGACATGCTTAGACCATCCAAATACCTTGTACTAGATGGTAAGTGATACAACATGAGTCATAACTCCTTCTAGTAGGTAATGGGTAGTGCATGAGATAATGAATAGCACATGAGGGTAGAAGGTAGCATAGGTCATAACCTATACATGTGTGCATGAGATAATACATAACCTTACGTCGCATATGAGGGTGAGGTGTAACACATAGTTCATAACCCCTTCATATGAGGGCATTGTACAACCTCAAACCATACACAAGGGTAAGGAGTACAACATAGTCCATAACCCCCTCACCTAGATATGAGTAAGTGAGTAGCATTGATTCATACATGAGGGTGAGGTATACAACATAGTTTATAACCCTCACATGTAGAAATTGGTCGTGCACTAGAGGGTAAAGTATATAACATAGTTCATAACCCCTTCTAGTAGGCTTCACAATTGACATGAGCATAAACCTTAGCATAAGGACTCCATAACTCATCAACCATTCCCAAGAACATAATGAACTTGAGAGCCCAACACTTCACTTGCAATACATAGGTGTTTTACATGATTTAAACACACATATATACATTCCTTTTATCACCATAAACCACTTAACTCATAAACCATGCAATAGACCATCAATAACTCAAGAACTCTAATCTAAACATTTTATCAAACATTTGGTAGGTGTATAGTGCTAGTGTAAAATCATGAAATTCAAGAGTGAAATCATGCTAGAAAATTCAACGTAGAACCATTAATAGATACTCTGTAACACCTTCAACCAATATATATCAAATCCCCTCAGCAAATCTCACAATAGATCTTAGATTCATAGCTCAAAACATGCTAAAATAACCAGAATTTCATGAAATTCCAACATACTGTGCAGTGAAATTCATAATAGATAAGACCCATGAGTAAATCAACTTTAAATCATGAAATTTTAGGTAGAAGAGAGTTTGGGTATCATGGATGAAAGGAACCAATGAAGAAAACCCACATACCTTGACTTTAGAGAATACTTGAAGATGATTGGAGATGGAGACTTAAAGATTGAATGAGAACCTTAGGATCCCAATGAGTTTTGAGACTTGAAATTTGGACATGAAATATTATCTAAGTGTTTGAGAGAGTATTTGGGAATGTCTTGGATGATATGAGGGTGAAATAAGGTTATGTATATGCATTTTGCATACATGGGAAGGCTTAAAACTGGCACCAAAATAAGACAGAGGTGCACCGTGCCACAAACGCGCACCACACACTAGAAATTGACACTTTAAAATTTTGGATTTTTCTACGGTTGCTCTAAAATCAGGGTTAGACCCATTGCCCACTCAATTTTGCCCCCTGAACAAGAATATAAAATTGGATTTTTGAAATAATGCGCGAATTTTGAGATATATGAAAATTACGAGTCCAGGCACTTCTGATGTACGTTTTAGGGTACTTTTTGGTGTCGTTTCAGGTGATCACTCTAGTTGAGATATTTTTGTTCCATCCAGATCTTACCGATAAGGATCAGACATTGAGTCACCGTGGATCTTTAGGACTCTTTTGTTGCTTTCTTTCAGTCTGTGTACCAAATGTTATGAGATAGTCTTGTATCTTCTTTTGAAATAGTTTTCTTTACCTTCTGTACTATTTAGATGCTCTGGTACTCATGACTCCATGCTTTGGAATATTTGGTGTTCTGTTGTGTTGATTTCTGCATTATTTCATTCTTTTTAATCTTGATCTATTTTAGGTCCTGATAGGGTTATCAACTCAAGGATGTGGCACAACAAATTTATATGTGAGTAGGTTAAAGAGAATCCTATATGATAAGAGGTTTTCAAGCTCTGTTTCTGTCACGACCCAAGCTTAGGGCGTAGATGTGACACGGCGAATAGGAACATGAAGGGTCCCCAAACAAGTCTCTTAGCATATCATTCACATATCCTTGGTCGTGAAAGCAAAGTAAACAACATCAAGAGAATACAACTAAATATATTGACTAAGAGAAAAGTTTAGTAGCATAAATCATAAAGTGTCAAAGCTCAACGTAATTATATCACCTGTCAAATAAGACCTCTAACATAGATTGGGTAGGGGAAAGACAAGATTTCTAGGCTCACCCTTTTAGTAATAAGTGTTCATCATAAAGAAATAACATAAGCAAGAGAGAAAGGCTAATGTCCCCGAACTTGAGGACTTACTATAGGCTATCTTCAAGATGTCAAATCTATCCACGAGGAGAATGATCGTGAGGTGTTTCGATTCCTAGATAGTAATATCATGTAGGCATATAGTATGCGTTAGTATGTTTAAATGTGCTAAGTATGTAGGTATGTAGGATACAATGCAAAAAGAGATAGGTAACATAATTGAAATGTATAATTGTAAGCAAGAGATAGTATATTAGCAACATGGCATGCATGAATGATGCTTGAAGTAAAACATGCTTCTATAGAACAAACTAAATGTGTAGTAAGAGACCATCATTATGGATTCCAAGGCCTACCACCCCCTTGGAGAGGCGATTGAGGTATCGACCCCGCAATTGGTTGATGGTTATCACACCCTACCATCCATGGTGATTGAGTTATCAACCCCCCAACTGGTTGATGGTTGTCAAACCCTACCATCCATGGTATTTGAGGTATCAACCCCTCCAATTAGTTTATGGTTGTCCTACCTACCATCCAAGGTGTTTGAGGTATCAACCCCTCAAAGTGGTTGATGGTTATCACACCCTATCATCTATGGTGATTGAGATATAGCACCCCCTTAACAAGGTGTGGTCAACTTGCATATTATAGATACTTTTTATGAAATAAACGTATATATACCCTACTTTCATCATCATATAGTCATAGAGAATGCAATGGATCATCAATAGCTCAAGAATCTAAAATCAGACAGTTTATCAAACACTTGGCGAGTGTGTAATGATAGTATTAAACCATGTAATTGAAGAGGGAAATCATGCAATAAATTTCGAAGTAAATGAACCCACCCATACTTGGTAATACCTTCTTGCAATATACATCAAAATCTTTCATCAAATCACAAAATTGATCATAGATTCATCTCTCTAAGCATGCTTAAACAATCACACTTTTATGAAACCCCAACATAGTTCATAGTCAAATTTATATAAGCAAGACCCATAAGTAAATCACCTTAGAAGCATACAATTTATGTAAAAGGGAAAGTTGGGCACCATGCGTGAAAGGACCCAATGGCTAAAACTGACATACCTTAGACCTTGAGTTTCTTGAAATTGAGTTGAGAAAGAATTGAAGCTTGAAATGTGTTCTTGGAATCCAAAACTTGTTCTTGAGTTTCCTTGAATTTGTATTGGGGTTTTGGTAGAGGCTTTTGAGAGGATTTGAGAATGTATTCAAGTTGAGAGTGATGACTTGATCCTTTGATATAGGGTTTACGTCTTTTGGGAGGTTAAGATAGCATTAGAAGTCCAAAAAGATCATTAGAATAAACAGAATTTACGAAGATGCCATTAATGAAAAGGAGAGAAAAATTGATAAAGTGTCACCTCACTTGAGGTTATACGAGTTGTTGGAACTCCACAGGTCATGTGCAGTGCCCGTTAGATGATACTTTGTCAAAACTTTGGAAGTTGGGACACTTGAAAAAAATTAACATCATCGTCACTTTGACAGGAGGCTCCAAGGGCCCTATGGTGCTACACGGTCTATGTAGTAGCCCGTGGAGTTACACTGGGAGGGAAAAATGTTGCCAGGAGATCCACACCAAGGACCACAACTCGTGAAGCTTACCTTGGCCCGTGAAGATGGTCATGGCACTAAACTTGGTCAAGAAAACTCCCTCTCACGCCAACCTTGCCTCACTTGCACACCCCCACAGCTAGCCACACAGTTAGGGGCAAACCATATGGCTAGTGCCATTGGTCGTGTCCCAACCCTTAGACCAAAAATTGTTTTGTTTTAGTCCAAAACAGTCCACACAGCTCGTTCAAAGCCTCATTGTCCACCTAAGTGCTCGTGTGACATAGCTACATGGGAGGGTCTCACGAAAATGGTCATAACTCCTTAATCCGAACTCGAAATGGGCTGAAACCAAGTGTGTTGGAAAGCTAACTCAAAGGTCTTTCATTAGACATGTCGTGGGTTGTCCAGTTCTTTGTGTGCTAAAATTTATGCTCATTTAAAGTTGACCATGGCACAAAAGAACACCCATAACACAATTCATATGGAAGTCTTGAACTCGTCTAATTAGTAGAAGTTTCCCCACGACCCTAACACACTCCCCTCCAAAACAAATGAGGCTTGAAAAATAAGACTATGGAGTTACGGGGTGTCACAATACCTCCCTTTTGGGAACATTCATCCCCAAATGTCAAAGAAACGTACACAAGGAAAGCAATCATGAAGATTTTAGCCCAACATGGATGCAACAAATACACTTAAAAGAATTATTTTCAACAAGTCTTAACATGAACATCAAAAATAGCCATAATCTTTCCAACATAAACATGAATGCATGCAAATGACATAAGGGCTAAACTTAAGACTTGAAATCATATGAGGATACTTAATTTAGTACCTTAGGCCTGAGTAGGGTGGAAGAGATATGGATATCGCTTTTGCATGTCCACCTCGGCTTCCCATGTGGCACTTTCGACTTCTTGATTCCTCTAATGGACCTTAACGGAAGCTACATCCTTTTCCCTCAACCTCTTCACTTGTCTATCCAAGATTTCTACCAGGACCTCTTCATATGTCAAATTGTCCTCAACATCATCCATAACATCTAGAGGCACAATAGCACTTGGGTCGCCCACACACTTTCTCAACATAGACACATGGAAGACCGGATGTACCATATGCATGTCATTGGAAAACTCCAACTCATAGGCCACCTTACCAATCCTTGTCAACATTTTATAGGGACCCACAAATCTAGGGCTTAACTTACCCTTTTTGCCAAACTGGACCACACCCTTCATGGGTAAGACCTTCAAATAGACCCAATCACCGTCTTTGAATTCAACATCCCTTCTCCTCACATTGTCATGGGACTTTTGTCCACTTTAAGCAACTTTCAATCTCTTCCTAATCATTGTCACTTTCTCCATGGCCTCCATAACCAAATCCGGACCTAACAGGGCCATCTCTCCTACCTCAAACCTTCCAAAAGGGGATGTACAACGCCTTTTATAAAGAGCTTCACGTGGAGCCATACCAATACTTGAATGATAACTATTATTATAACAAAACTCGACCATTTGAAGGTGATCATTCCAACTACCCTTGAACTCCAATACACAAGCTCTAGCAATATCCTCAAGAGTTTGGATAGTTCTTTTGGCTTGGCCATCCATTTTAAGGGTGGAAGGTCATACTAAGCTTAACCTTGGTACATGACCTATTTGAAAGGAACTCCAAAAGTGTGAAGTGAATTGAGCACTGATGATGTTCATGCTCCAATAAGAAAGCGGTTGTTGTTAGCAATTAACCTAATAGAGGTTAGGGTTGAATCCACAGGGAATATAGGGCTTGACTACAAGACTTCACTACTAATTATTTCTAGTATTTATGACTACAATCTCTTAATGGGGGGGGGGTGATTCAAAAACAAAATAAAATAATCACTAACTATAATACAACGAAATACTCAATTTTTGGGACAACTCGGGAATTGTGTTCCCCATGATTCGTCAACTTAATTACCCTAGCTAAATAACTACAATTGGTGATTTGCATGCAAGACAGTAACTTAGGTTCTTCCAGCCCTCTTGTGAAGGTGAAGCTTGAATTTCACCATGGAGCTTGGTCGGCCACCATGGCGTGCCAACTAACCATTACCAACAGTCCCAGTCAGCATCCCCTTGGTTAGGTTTGCTTGATTAGACGAGAACACATCCATCGAATTCTGTTATCTACTTCCCTTTTCGTATTTGTCACTACTTTGGTCGGGATCATGATAGTAGGTGGGGTTCAATGTTGGCCACCACCAAACAACATTAAAATTGAAAGGGAACAGATAATACATGCAAAACCCCAATCATAGAAATGCAAAAAACCTAGGTTATTTCAAGTCAACTACCCATGGTTCCCACAACCCCAAGTTGTGGGTACTTAGCTACTCATGGATAAAGCAAAACACACAAAAATGCATATGATAGACATAGTTGAGAGTTTTACCAATAACAATGAAGAGAATAGGCACCACACGTTGCAAACCCACAAGCTTGATTGATCAACAATGAGTACAAGGTAGGATTTGCAAACCCCAAAATTGGTTTTCCAAGAGAGAACAATAAACTACCTTAAAAAACTAAGAAAAGAGTCAAAATGTAATGGTAGATTGTCTACTGGTCGAACTCCCTCTCCAAAACCTAACTTAAGCTATATATAATATTTACAAAATAACCCTAGAATTTACACATAAAAGACAACTAGCAGCTGATAAGTCTCGCAGTTACAACTCGTAGGATGACCTACAAGTTGTAGTTGGGATCTTGTATCTGGTTCTTGGCATCTTGGACTGAACGGGTACCACCCATAGGTACGAGTTGTTACTTGGGCTACGACTCATATGTTTGTGTCATAGTCTTGGTCTTCAGTTTTGTGTCCAACTTTTTTTCTCTCTTATTCTTGCTACGAGTCCACCTATATAAGTCATAGTGTGTCTTATGACTCGTAAGATGTCCTTGTAAGAGTGACCTTCACTTGGCAGATTTCTAATTTTTGGTCTCTGATTCTTGCTATGACACTACCCTATGACTCGTGGCTTGAGCTACGACTCGTAGGTTGGCTCGTAAGGCCTATACTTCAACAAAATCTGCAACTTTTCTTCAAAATCATATCAGCCTAACTTTTCTGCAAGATTAACATAAAAACACATCAAAACACTAAAAAGTCGCTTTAAGAACTCACAAAATCCCTTATTTCAGGCACCAGATGTGTTGTATTTTGACAGCACATCAAGCACCACGATCCGATATGATAGCCAAGGGCACCTAATCTCACCAACTCACGTATGTACAATCTAGCGTAGTCTTCGGCACGATAAGTACTCTTAACAGGTAGGAAAAGAGCCAACTTTTTCATCCTATCAACCACAACCCAAATAGAATCAAAACCTTTTCTAATCTTTGGAAATCCAACCACAAAATCCATGTTAATTTCCTCCCACTTCCAAGTAGGAATCTCTATATCATGGGCTAGGCCACCCAGCCTTTGATTTCGGCCTTCACTCACTAGCAATTATGGTAACCGGATACAAATTTGGCATTGTCCCCCTTCATACCTTCCCACCAATACACCTCTCTCAAATCTCTATACATCTTTGTAGAACCGGGGTTAATAGAGTAGGAAAAATTATGAGCCTCATCAAGAATCTTCTCTCTCATGCTATCAATACTAGGCACATATAACCTACCTTGGTACCTATGGGAACCGTCTCCCTCTTGGAAGAAACCTCCACCTTATCAACGGTCACCAAGATATTCAACTCTAACAAGGAGGGGTCAAGATCTTGCTTTCCCTTTACCTCCTAAACCAAAGAAGATTTAGAACCATCAACCACAACTACCCCATCATTGTGGACCTCTTCCAACCTAACCCCCAAATCTACCCAACCGATGGACCTCCCTAGCCACCTCCTTGGCATCATCATCCATATGAGCTAGGCTCCCAGAAACACCCTGATCAAAGCATCAGCCATCACATTAACCTTATCGGGATGATAATGCACACTCATATCATAGTCTTTAAGAAGCTCTAACCACTTTCTTTGTCTCAAGTTAAGATCATTTTGAGTGAACACATATTGGAGGCTTTTATGATCAATAAACACAAAGATCCTTTTGAGTGAACACATATTGGAGGCTTTTATGATCGATAAACACATTAATATGCACCCTACACGAATAATGACGCCAAATTTTCAAGGCAAATACCACGACTCCCAATTCAAGATCATAGATAGGATAATTTTTTTCATGCACTTTGAGTTGTCTAGAAGCATAGGCTATTACCTTAACATTTTGCATCAAAACACAACCCAACCCAATTCTTGAGGCATCACAATACACAACAAACCCTTCTAGCCCTTCTGATAGTGACAAGATAGGAGTGGACACAAGCTTATCCTTCAAAGTTTGGAAACTCTTTTCACACTCATCGGTCCACACAAATTTAGCCTTCTTATGGGTCATCTTAGTCATAGGAGAAGAAATAGAAGAGAACCCATTCACAAATCTCTGGTAATAACCTGCTAAGCCCAATAAGCATCTAATATCTGATGGGGTCAAAGGATTAGACCAATTTCTAATCACTTCCATCTTTTTAGGTTCCACCTTAATACCATCCCCCGACACTACATGACCTAGAATGACAACCTCTTGCAACCAAAACTCACATTTCTCATACTTAGCATACAACTTCTCTTCCCTTAACCTTTGTAGCACCACCGTCAAATAACTTACATTCTCTTCATCACTATGGAAAAAGATCAAAACATCATCAATGAAGACCACAAAAATGAATCAAGGTAGGGTTTTAAGATCCTATTCATAAGATCCATGAAGATAGCCGGTGGATCGATCAACCCGAAAGATATAATCACAAATTCATAATGCCCACTCCTAGTTCGGAAGGCCATCTTGGGAATGTCACACTCCCTTACCTTCACTTGATGATCCCTGGACCGAAGATCAAACTTACAGAACTGACTATGCCCTAGAAATTGGTTAAATAGATCATCAATCCTGGGTATAGGATGCTTATTCTTTATGGTGGCCCTATTGAGTTGTCGGTAGTCAATACACATTCTAAGGGAACCATCCTTCTTCTTCACAAATAACACCGGTGCACCCCCAAGATAATTGGCTAGGCTTAATAAAACCCTTCTCCAACAAATCCCTCAATTTCTCCTTCAATTCCTTTAACTCCGCCAAGGCCATAGGTAAGGGAGAATAGAGATGGATTGAGTATCTGGAAGGAGGTCTATACCGAAGTCTATTTCCCTTTTGGGAGGAACACCAGGAAGGTCAATTAGGAATATATCAAGAAACTTATTAACCACCAGGACTTAATCTATAGGAAGGACTTTGGACTTCACATCCCTAACCCTCACAAGATGATAGAGACACCCCTTAGAGATCAACCTTTGGGCTTTAATGCAAGAAATAAACCTACCCTTAACCACCAAATCATGACTCTGCCACTCAAGGATGGGTTCATTGGGGAATTGGAATTTGACCCTATGTGTTCTATAATCAATAGGGGCGTAGAATGAATGCAACTAATCCATTCCAAGAATGATATCAAAATCCACCATATCCAACTCAACAAGGTCACAAGGCTAAAATTTTATGTAAAATGCAAACGAGACAATTTCTATAGACCTTCCTAGTAACAATAGATGCACCAATGGGAGTAGACACCTCATAAGACGCACACAACAATTTGGGCTCAACATGAAACATTTTTGCACAAAAGGAGTAACAAAATAAAGAGTGGCACCCAGATCTATCAATGCATACACCTTAAAATCAAAGACTTTTAACATAGGTGAGAACATCATGCACCTCATCTACCCCTTGCTTCCCTTGAAGAGCATAGAACCGATTGTGACTTGGGGCACCACCTTGTTGGCCTCCTCTCCCCAAATGAACCGCATTTGCATCCCGTCCTTGAGGATGAACATCTTTACCCTTATTTTGGTTACGAGGACAATTAACCTTCTTGTGACCCTCTTCTCCACAATTATAGCAAGCATTAGTGGACCTTCAAACATGGGCCACCATGGCCTCTATCACATCGTGGGCACATAGCCTTAGGCACCACCCACCATCACTTGGGACCCTTGGGTTGCCATTGGCAAACCTTCTTTTAGGATCATAAGAAGATCCATGGCCTTGATGAAACCGGCCACCCTTGTGACCTTCAAACTTACCATCAAAATAGGCCCTCTTGGCCTCACCACTCTTTCTTTTTCTAAGATTCCTCCCTTCCAATTGTTCGGCATAGGTCATTAAGAGGGACAAATCCTTGTCATAATCAACATAGTGGCCCAACACTCATCATTCACCAAATTGGATACACTCATCATGAACTTGTTCATTCAAGACCTTGGATTGGCAACCAAGTGTGGAGCATATTTAGAGAGTTGGTTAAACTTGAGGGCATACTCCCTCCACTCATTGACCCTTGCTTCAAATTAATGAACTCCATCATTTTGGCCTCCCTAAGCACAAGAGGGAAGAACCGGTAGAGAAACACCACCTTAAGCTCCTCCAAAAGTATCACATTGGTGTTCCCCTTCTCCTCCTTCCATTGAGTGAACCATATTTCGGTCACCCCCTTGAGTTGCTGTGCCGCGAACTCCGCCTTCTCCTCCGACCTAACACCCATAATAGCCAACACTTTGTACACCTCATCAATAAATTTTTGAGGGTCTTCATCCACTTTTGACCCACAAAACTTCAGTGGGTTTATCCTCATAAAGTCTATCACCCTAGATACCGGGTAGGAGCACGAGGGGCTTGGGCTCCTTGATTGATTTATTAGTCATGGTTTAAGCTAGCAAGGTGAGAGCATCCCTGAGCTCTCCATGAGCCGGTTGTTCGTCGAGTGTACGAGGTCTTCTTCCTCTTGTGTTAGGTATGATCTAAAAATGACAAAGAGTATTCATTAGATGGGAAACCTTACCTAACTTCTATAGCACGACATAGATCAAGAATAAGGGAAATATTTCCTAAAATGCCTTATAGGCTCTTACTCATAGTCGTGGTGCACATCACAACCATAAATAAGACTCTAACTGATGTGGTGTGTTGGATGCCGAGGACCATGAAAAACCTAGTGCTCTGTACCAAGTTTGTCACGTCCCAAGCCTAGGACCTAGATGTGACAAGGTGAATGAGAACCTAAAGGGTACCCAAACAAGTCTTTTAGCATATCATTCATATATTCTTGGTCATGGAATCGAAGTAAATAACATCAAGAGAATAGAATTAAAGATAAGGACTATGAGAAGAGTTTAATAGCATAAATCATAAAGAGTCAACGCTTAACATAATTACATAACTTGTCCAACACCTCCAACATAGACTAGATGGGGGCCAAGATAAGCTTTCTAGGCTCACCTTTTTAGTAACAACTGTTCATCATAAACAAATAACATAAGCAAGAGAGAGAAAGGCTAATGTCACCGAACTTGAGGACTCACCACAAGTTATCTTCAAGATGTCAAAACTAGCCATGAGTAGGATGATCACGAGGAGCTTCAGTTCCTATGTAGAAACATCATGTAGGCATAAAGTATACCTTAGTACTTTTGAATGTACTTAGTATGTAGGATGCAATACAACAAGAGATATGCAACATAATCGAAATGCATGATCATAAGCAAGAGAAAGTGTATAAGCAATATGGCATGCATGCATGATGCTTGAAGTAAAACATGCTTCTATAGAACATAAAGTGTAGTAAGAGACCACCATTATAGAGTCCAAGACCTACCACCTCCTTGGAGAGGAGATTGAGGTATCAACCCCTTAATTGGTTGATGGTTGTCATACCCTACCATCCATGGTGATTGAGGTATCAACTCCCCAATTGGCTAATAGTTGTCATATCCTACCATCCATGGTGTTTAAGGTATCAACCCCTCAAATTGATTGATGGTTGTTCCACCTACCATCCATGGGGTTTGAGGTATCAACCCCTCAAATTGGTTGATGGTTGTAACACCCTACCACCCATGGTAATTGAGATATAGCACCTCCTCAACAAGGTGTAGTCAACTTGCAATACAATAGATACTTTTCAGGAAATCAACACATATATATCTTCCTTTCATCATCATGGAGTCATTCAAGTCATAGGTCATACAATGAATCATCAATAGCACAAGAATCCAAAATTGGACATTTTATCAAACACATTGCAGATGTGTAATGCTAGTATAAAACCATGCAATTCAAGAGTGAAATCGTGAAAGAAAACATGAAGTAAATCAACCCACCCACATTTGGTAATAGCCTCATGCTATATACATCAAAATCATTCATCAAATCAAAAAGTAGATCATAGATTTATAGCCCTAAACATGCTTCAATAATCATACCTTTATGAAACCCCAACGTAGTTCATAGCCAAATTCATAATAAGTAAGACCCATAAGTAAATCAACATAGAAACATATAATTTATGCAAAAAGAAAAGTTGGGCACCATGGGTGAAAGAAACCTATGTTTGAAACCCACATACCTTAGACCTTGAGTTTCTTAAAATTGATTTGAGAAAGAATTGAAGCTTGAATTGAAGTCTAAGAATCCAAAACTTGTTCTTGAGTTTCCTTTAATTTGTATTGGTGTTCTGGTAAAGGTTTTTGAGTGAACTTAAGAGTGTATTCAAGTTGTATGTGATGACTTTATCCTTTTAGATAGGGTTTAGGTCTTTTGGGAGTTTAAGATAGCATTAGAAGTCCAAAAATATCATTAGAATAAATAGAATTTACGAAAATACCATTAATGAAATGGAGAAAAAAATTGACAAAGTGTCACCTCACATGAGGTTACATGGGTTGTATAGAGTTCTTGTGAGATGATACTTAGTGGAAAATTTGGAAGTTGAGACACTTGGGAAAAATTAACGTCATCATCACTTTGACGGAAGGCTCCAGGGGCCCCATGGTGCTACATGGTCCGTGTGGTGGCCTGTGGAGTTACACTTGGTAGGGAAAATATTGACAGGAGATCCCACTCCAAGGACCATGGCTCGTGAAGTTTGTTGTCACGATCCAAGCCTAGGGCCTAGACGTGACAAGGCGCAAGGGGAACCCGAAGGGACCCCAAGCAAGCCTCTTAGCGGATCATTGCACATTCTTGGTCGCGAAAGCAATAAAATAGAAACATAAAAGTATAAAAAAGGATAAATCGGGCTAAGGGACATCATTTATATCATCATAACAAGAGTCAAGAGTGAAACGACCCCAAAAATTGCCTAAAAACGTGCCTCCGAAGTACCCGGAATCTTATTTTTCGTATATCTAAAAATTCATTTGTAATTTTGAAAATCTTACTTCATATACTTGTTTAGGGGGTCCAAATTAGGGTGAAAAGGGCCTAATCTCGAATTTAAAGCAAAGGAATGGAATTATTGAATTTTACTTGGTGTAATTTTCAGTGACGGTCCGCGACCTCTCCACGATGCGGAGAGGTGTACTTCCTGCACTGTTTTTCCTAGTCCATCCAGAATTTTTTATGTGTTGGACCTAAGTTTATCCAAACGTGTTTTTACCTATACTTAGCCAAATTTCACCCTCATATCCCCCAAAACATTTCCCAACACTCACTAAAACACTTAGCTTTATTTTCACTCCCAAATTCAAGACCCAAAACCCTCATCCAAAGCTAAAGATTCTCTTCAAGCTTCAAACTCCATCTTCAACCTTCACCAAGAACTTCACCGAAGCTATGGTATGTGGTGTTGAACCATTGGATCCTTCCACCCATGGTGCCTAAGCCTCCTTTTTACTAATATTGCATGATTTAAAGTTGATTTTACATGTGAATCTTTTGTATTGAGAAATTTACTGCTCAGTAATTTTAGCTCATGAAAGTATGGTTGTTTTAGCATGTTTTGAGCTCTAAATCTCGGATCTAATGTTGGATTTAATGAGATGTTTTGATGTAAATGTTTTAGGGGTGTTTCAAGGTGTTGATTGATGGTTTTACAATAGATTTTCTTACATTATTTGATCTCTAAATAGCATGGTCTTTTACCCCCATTTCACACCCTCAAAGTGTTTGATAAAATGTCCGGATGTGGTTTCTTGAGGAATTGAGGATTCAAAGCTTGAGATATGATATGAATGATGTTATGATGATGAAATTAGCTTATTTATATGATTATTCCTATATGAAGTGTTGCACTAGGGCATATGATAAATCCTATATAAAGTGTTGCATTAGACCATACCCGAGGTTATGAGCTTTGACTCTTGTCTCTCCATTATGAGGTTTATGTAGTTGTTACCTTAGCCGTATTGCCCCTATCCTTACTCTATGCCTTTTATATTTTTCCACGATCAAAGATGTGTAATGATAAGTTAAGAGGCTTGTTTGGGGTTCCTTTGGGATTCCCATTCGTCGTGTCACGTCTAGACACTAGGCTTGGGTTGTGAAAAAGTTAGTATCAGAGAACTAGGTTGATATATACTCAGATTCCAACACACCGCGTCGATAGATTCATATTCATGATTGTGAAGTGCGCCATGACTATGAGTAGGAGGCTATGAGGCATTTTTGGAAATGTTTATGTTCTTTGTGTTCTATGTCATGCTATAGAGTTGTAGTGGATTTTTCCCTCTAATGGTTGTTGTTTTCTATGCTAGATCATGCCAAACACTAGAGGACAATGTACCCAAACTCCCGAGAAGCAACCTATCAATGGTATGCTCCGGGACGCCCTTATTATTCATGCTCAAGTGGTGGCCAACTAAGTCCAACAAGGGGCCCAAGCCCCTCATGCCACTACCCTGGGAGATAGGGTAAGAGACTTAATGAAAATAAATCCTCTGACTTTCCATGGTTCGAAGGTGATTGAAGATCCACAAGAGTTCATTGATAAGGTCTAGAAGATCTTAAATATCATGGGTTTTGGGCCAAATGAAAAGGAGAAGTTGGCGGCATACCAACTCAAAGGGGTAGCCCAAATTTGGTATGAGCAATGGAGGGGTGAGAAGGGGTTTGGTAACATGGTGCTTCAGGAGGAGTTCTAATTGGCCTTCCTTAATCAGTTTTTCCATATTGAGCTTAGGGAGGCAAATTTGGTGGAGCTTATGAACTTGAAACAAGGTGATATTAGTATGATGGAGTATGCCCTCAAGTTTAACCAACTTTCTAAGTATGCACCTCATTTGGTGGCTGATCCTAGATCTAGGATGAATAAGTTCACGATGGGGGTCTCAGACTTGGTAAGTGAAGAATGTCGGTTTGCCATGCTAATTAGTTATATGGACTTGTCTCGGTTGATGACCTATACCGAGCAAATGGAGGAGGAGAAATTGAGGGGGAAAAGGGGCATGAGGCCAAGAGAGCCCGATTTAAGGGTAAAATTCCAAAAGGGTGCTAAATTTTGCCAAAGCCTTCATGCTACTAATAGGAGGTTTGCTAATGAATTCCCTAGGCCTCAAGGTGTTTGTGGGATGTCTTCCATTGATGTTTGTCCTGTATGTGGGAAGGGTCACAATGGACCATGTTTGAAGCATTCGAATGCATGTTATAAATGAGGGAAGCTTGGTCACAAGAAGGTAGATTGTCCAAGAAACTATGGCAAGGTCTGAGGGGCTAATGCGGTCCCATTAGGAAGAGGTGGTCCTCAAGGTGGTGCCCCAAGGCACAATCGATTTTATGTTCTACATGGAAGGTAAAGGATTGGTGAGTTTCTCGATATTGTTACTGGTATGTTAAAAATCTTTGATTTTGATGTATATGCTTTGATTGATCTGGGTGCAACCCTTTCCTTTGTTACCCCCTTTGTTGCTAAAAAGTTTCATATTGTCCACGAGTTGTTGCATGAGACATATGAAGTGTCTACTCCTATTGGTGTCTCAATTGTTGCAAGGAAAGTGTATAAAAATTATCCTATTTGCATTTTGCATAAGTTTTTGCCTTGCGATCTTGTTGAGTTAGACATGGTAGACTTTGATGTCATTCTTGGGATGGGTTGGTTGCATACCTACCATGCTTCTATTGATTGTAGAATCCATAGGGTCAAGTTTCAATTCTCGAATGAACCCGTCCTTGAGTGGGAAAGTTAAGATGTGTTGGTCAAGGGTAGATTCATTATATGCATTAAAGCCCATAAGTTGTTTTCCAAGGGGTGTTTGTATCATCATGTGAGGGTTAAGGATGTAGAGTCCAAAGTCCCTTCCATTGAGTCGGTTCTAGTTGTAAGTCAGTTTCTTGATGTCTTCCCTAATGACCTTCCCAGTATCCCTCCCAAAAGGGAGATAGATTTTGGCATAGATCTCCTTCCCAAGACTCAACCTATCTCAATTACCCCTTACCGTATGGCCCCGGTGGAGTTGAAATAGTTAAAGGAACAATTGAAAGATTTGTTGGAAAAGGGATTTATTAGACTGAGCTAATCACCATAGGGTGCTCCGGTGTTGTTTGTGAAAAAGAAGGATGGGTCACTTAGAATGTGCATTGATTACCGGCAACTCAATAGGGTCACTATAAAGAATAGATATCCTCTTTTGAGAATTGATCATTTTTTTGACCAATTGCAAGGGGCTAGCTTTTTCCCTAAGATTAATCTTTGGTCCAGGTACCATCAAGTGAGGGTGAGGGAGTGTGATATTCCCAAGATGGTCTTTCGGACTATATATGGGCACTATAAATTTATGGTGATGTCCTTTGAGTTGACTAATGCACCGGCTATATTCATGGACCTAATGAATAGAATCTTCAAGCCCTACCTTGATTCCTTTGTTGTGGTCTTCGTTGATAATATTTTGATTTATTCATATAGTATGGAGGAGCATATGGGCCATTTGAGGTTTGTGTTGCAAAGATTGAGGGAGGAGGGATTGCATGCTAAATATGATAAGTGTGAATTTTGGTTGAAAGAGGTTGCATTCTTAGGTCATGTGGTGTCGGGGAATGGTATAAAGTTGGATCCTAAGAAGATCAATGTGATTAGATATTGGCCTAGACCATTGACCCTGTCTGATATTAGGAGTTTCTTGGGCCTTGCGGTTTACTATTAGAAGATTTGTGGATGGGTTCTCCTCCATTGCTTCCCCTAAGACAAAATTGAACTAAAAGAAGATTACGTTTGAGTGGACCGATTAATATGAGAAGAGCTTCCAAACATTGAAAGATAGACTTGTGTCACTCCTATATTGTTACTACCGGATGGGCTTGAGGGTTTTGTTGTGTATTGAGATGCATCTAAAGTTGGTTTAGGTTGTGTGCTAATGCAAAATGGTAAGGTCATAGCCTATGCTTCTAGGCAACTCAAAGTGCATGAAAAGAACTACCCTACCTATGATTTTGAATTGGCCGCCGTAGTGTTTGCATTAAAGATTTGGTGTCATTGTTTGTGTGGGGTGCATGTTGATGTCTTCACTGAGCATAAGAGCCTCCAATATGTCTTCACCCAAAAAGATCTTAACTTAAGACAAAGAAAGGTGGCTAGAACTCCTTAAGGACTATGACATGAGTATGCATTACCATCTGGGTAAGGCAAATGTTTTGGAAAATGCTTTGAGTTAGGTGTCTATGGGTAGCCTAGCTCATGTGGATGGTGGTGATAAGGAGATAGCTAGGTAGATGCATAGATTCGCTAGACTAGGGGTGATGTTGGAAGATGTGGGCAATGGTGCGATTGTTTTTTATGGTTCTAAATCTTCTTTGGTTGATGAGCTAATAGCGAAACAAGATCTAGACTCCTCCTAGCTTGAATTAAAGCCGTGGTGAAAGAGGGCAAAATAGAGGTTTCCTCCCAAGGGGGAGATGGGGCCCTTAGATACCAAGGTAGTTTGTGTGTGTCATGTGTTGATGGTTTGAGGGAGAGAATTCTTGATGAGGCCCATAATTCCTCTTATTTTATCCACCGTGGTTCCACCAAAATGTGTAGAGACTTAATGGATATATATTGGTGGGGAGGCATGAAGAGGGACATTGCTAAATTTGTTTCGGGTTGCCATAGTTGTCAACAAGTCAAAACTGAACGTCAAAGGTCGGGGTGGCTAACCCAAGACATAGAGATTCCCACTTGGAAGTGGGAGGTGATTAAAATGGATTTTGTGGTTAGGTTGCCCAAGATTAGATAAGGTTTTGATTCCATATGAGTGGTGGTTGATAGGATAACAAAATTGGCTTACTTTCTACCGGTTAAGACTACATATGGGGCTGAGGAGTATGCAAGGTTGTATGTCCATGAGTTAGTGAGGTTACATAGGGTTTCTTTATCCATCATATTGTATCGGGGTGCACAATTCACTTCATACTTATGGAGGGCATTTTAAAGGGGTCTTGGTACCAAAGTTCACCTTAGTACAGTCTTCCACCCTCAAACAGATGGCAAAGCCGAAAGGACAATTCAAACCTTTGAAGATATGCTTAGGGCTTGTGTTTCAGAGTTGAGAGGTAGTTAGGATAACCATCTTCCATTGATAGAGTTCGTATACAACAATAGTTATCACTCTAGCATCGATATAGCTCCATTTGAGGCTCTTCATGGGAGACGATTTAGATCACCGGTCAGTTGGTTTGAGGTTGGAGAGGTGGCCTTGTTGGGACCGAATCTAATTATGGATTCTATTGAGAAAGTTAAGATGATTAGGGAAAGGTTAAGTAAAGCCCAAAGTCGACAAAAATCCTATGCCGATGTAAGAAGAAGAGACCTAGAATTTCAAGTAGGTGACTAGGTCTATTTGAAAGTTTCTCCAATAAAAGGTATCGTCCATTGTGGTAAAAAGAGGAAGTTGAATCCAAGATATATTGTTCCTTACGAGGTGATAAAAAGGGTTGGCAAAACAGCTTATGAGTTGAAGTTGCCAAGTGAAATAAATTTGGTTCATCCGGTATTCCATGATTCTATGGTGAGAAAACTTATTGGTGATCCTAATGCCATTGTGCCTCTTGATATAGTGGGTGTTGTTGAGGATAACTTGACTTATGAGGAGGTTCTGATTCAGATCTTGGATAGGCAAGTAAGGAGATTGAGGAACAAGGAGGTGGCATCTGTTAAGGTCATTTGGAGGAATCAACAACTTGAAAGTGCAACTTGGGAGGTTGAAGCGGACATGCAAAGGTGGTATCCTTATCTCTTCCACTCCGCTCAAGCCTAAGGTAGTAATTCTAAGTCCCCTATGTGATATCAAGTCTTATATGCCGGTCCCTATATTGTTCATGTACATTCATATTTAAGTTGGCAAGTTATGATGATTTTATTTTTAAAGTGATGTTTAAATGTAATGTTGCATACATGTCAGGGGCTAATTTGTTCATGATTATTCTTGTCTTGTAAGTCTCTTCCACATTCGGCGACGAATGTTCCCAAGGGGAAGATACTGAAACGACCCCGAAAAGTGCCTAAAAACGTGCTCGAAAATGCCCGGAATCTTGTTTTCCGTATATCTAAAAATCCATTTGTTATTTAGAAAATTCAACTTTATATTCTTGTTCACGGGGTCCAAATTAGGGTGACAAAGGTATAAACTTTAATTTAAAGCAAAGGAATTGAATTATGAAATTTCACTTGGTGCAATTTCCATTGAGGGTCCGCGACCTCTCCGCGATGCAGAGAGGGGTACTTCCTACACTATTTTTCCTAGTCCGTCCATTTTTTTTAAGCATTGGGCCTAAGATTTACCACATATAATTTTACCTATCCTTAGTTAAATTTCACCCTCATAACCCCCAAAACATTTCCCAACACTTATTAAAATGCTTATCCTTATTTTCCGTCCCAAATTCAAGACCCCAAACCCTCATCCAAAGCTAAGGATTCTCTTCAAGCTTCAAACCTCCATCTTCAACCTTCACTAAGAACTTCACCAAAGCTAAGGTATGTAGTGTTGAACCATTGTGTCCTTCTACCCATGGTGCCTAAGCCTTCTTTTTACTAATATTGTGTGATTTAAAGTTGATTTTACATGTGGGGCTTGTATATTGAGAAATTTACTACATAGTGATTTTAGTTCATGAAAGTATGGTTGTTTTAGCATGTTTTGAGCTCTAAATCTTGGATCTAATGTTGGATTTGATGAGGGGTTTTGATGTGAATGTCTTGGAATTATTGTAAGGTGTTAATTGATGATTTTACAACAAATTTTCCTGCATGATTTCATCTCTAAATTGCATAGTCTTTTACCCCCATTTCACACCCTCAAAGTGTTTGATAAAATGTCCGGATGTGGTTGCTTGAGGAAGTGAGGATCCAAAGCATGAGATATGATATGAATGATGTTATGATGATGAATATATATATATGATTATTCTTATATGAAGTCTTGCACTAGAGCATATGATAAATCCTATATAAATGGTTGCATTAGACCATACCCGATGCGGGGTGACAAGAGCCTGGGTAACATTGTTGGTGGTTTATACTCATCAACCATGCAAGGGGTTTATACTTCGTCACCATGTTGGTAAGGTGTGATTACCATCAACCATGTGAGGGGTTTATACCACACAACCACCAAGGGGTTTATACCTTGAACAACTAGCTTGGTCTCTTCTACACATATGATAACTTATATGAGTATGAGTTACTTAAACCATATTTACTTAAGCATTGATCATACATGGCGTATTGTATATTATTTCTATTGCTTAATCTCGTACATTTTGATTATGATGCCTACTTATTGTTGCAATGCATCTCTCACACTTAGTACATTCTAATGTACTAACGCATACTCTTCCCTATATCGTATCACCCTGTAGGAACCCGTGCTCAAGTTGATCATCCTCCTCCTCCATGTGGTTAGATCGGTTCTACTCAAAGCTAGTTTGTGATTCCTACACTTCGGAGACCTTAGTCTGTGTTGCTATTATCTATGTATTGATACACTTTCTTATGTTCTATTTTTACCATGAGTGTGAGCCCATGTACTTTGTCTTGGCCCCCACTCTATCAATGTATTTAATGTGTTGTTGGACAAGTTATGTATCTATGTTATGAGCTTTGACTCTTGTCTCTCGATTATGAGGTTTATGCAAGTGTTCCCATAGCCCCATTGCCCCTATCCTTACTCTATATGTCTTTTATATGCTTTCGCGACCAAGGATGTTTAATGACAAGTTAAGAGGCTTGTTTGGGATTCCTTCGGGATCCTTTCACCCTTCGCCGTGTCACGTCTAGGCCCTAGGCTTAGGTCGTTCCAAAGAGAGAGTCAAATATCATAGCATAATACATACCTTGTCCAACAACACCTTTAAATCTTAGATACTTAGCGAGGGCCAAAACAAGCAACCGGGCTCACCTCATTATAATGGAAAAAGGTAATCCAAGCATATAAGACATAATCTAAACATAAGCTTGAGAGAAGATAGATATTGTCCCCAGACTTGAGGACTCACCATAAGCTAACTTGAAAAATCCATCTAGCCACAAGGAGAATCAATAGGAGCTCTGGTTCCTACATGGTGATATCATGTAGGCATAGAGTATGCGTTAGTACATTTGAATGTACTAAGTATGTAGGATGCAATGCAACAAGAGATAGGCATCATAGGAAAAATGCATAATCATAAGCAATGAATAGCATACAATGATGCTTGAAGTAAAATCATGTTTATATAGAACATAATACAGTGTACGGAGTGACCATTATAGTGCAATCCAAGGCCTGTCACCTCCTTGGAGAGGCGCATAAGGTACAAACTCCTTCATAAGGTTGACATAGTACAAACCCCCCAAAAACGTTGATGGAGTACAAACGCCCCCAACAATTTTCATGCGTACAAACCCCCAACAAGGTTGCACGGGCCTGCCGCCTCCTGATCGAGTTGATCGAGGTACAACCAAGCAATTCAAGAGTATTATCATGTTAGTAAATCCAATGTAAAATCATCAATAGATACTTGGTAACACCCTCAATTAATATACATCAAAATCCTTCATCAAATCTCATAATACATCTTAGATTCAGAGCCCAAAACATAGTAAAACAGTCAAAATTTCATAAACCCCAACATAGTGTGTAGTGAATTTTATTATAAATAAGACACATGAGTAAATCAACTTTAAATGATGCAATTTTTACGAAAAGGAAGCTTAGGCATCATGGATGAAAGGAAATCATGAAAGAAACCTACATACTTTAGCTCTTGGAGAATCCTTGAAGAAGATTGGAGATGGAGACTTGAAGCTTGAATGAAAACCTTAGATTCCGGATGAGTATTGAGACTTGAAATTTGGAGATGAAATATTTTCTAAGTGTTTGATAGAGTATTTGGGAATGTCTTGGATGATATGAGGGTTAAGTATAGGTATTTTTACATGTAGAAAGGCTTAGGCCCAAGACCCAAAGGCCTTGGACCGTACCATGAGAGTTGGGCAGTAAAATACATTGAGGCACTTCGCGCCACTGGCACGCTTGGACACTGTTTTTTGACAAACTTGGAAAATCTAAATTGTTAATCGTTCACTCTAAAATTGGAATAAGACCCACTTCCCACTCAATTTGACCCCATGAACAAGAATATGAAGTCAGACTTTTGAAATAACACACGGATTTTGAGATATCAGAAAATTATGATTCTAATCACTTTCGAGGCACATTTTCAGGAACTTTTTAGGGTCGTTTCAATATCTCCCCCTTGGAAATATTCGTCCCCGAAGGTCAAAGAAATGTACATTAGAAGAGTAATCATGAATAAATCATCCCCAACAAGGATGCAACAATACATTTAAAACACTATTTTCAAAATCTCAATACAAGTGTCAAAAATCGTCATGAACTTGTTAATATAAACATGAATGCATGCAAATGACATAGGGGCTGAAACATAACGGTATCACGGAAAGGGATTAACATATTATCATAAGCTTGAGTAAAATGAAATAGGCATAGATATTGCTTTTCCATGCCCACTCTGGCTCCCCGAGAGAAACTATCATCTTGACGACTCTTTCGAAGGGCCTTGACAAACACTACATCCTTATCAATCAATCTTTACTTATATCCACCCAACATCTCCACCAGACCTCCTCAAAAGTCAACCTATCCTCCACAACGTCCATCACCTCAAGAGTGTTATAACACTCGAATCACCAACACACCTCCTCAATCCTAGAAACATGATGAACCGGACGAACCATATCCTTGTCCCAAGGCACTTCCCATTCGTTTGCAACCTCACTAATCTTCCTCGATCCCCTATGAAAACTCACAACCATGAACTCAATTCCTTCTTTATCGTGGAAAACCATACTTTTTATTAGTGAAACCTTCAAATAGGCCCAATCACCAACTTTAAATTCAAGATCGTTTCTCCTCTCATCGACATAGGACTTTTGAAGATTTTGGTCCATCTTCAACCTTTCCCTAATCATCCTAACCTTCTCAAGATCCTCCATAACCAAATCTGGTCCCAACATAGCCACCTCTCCAACTACAGACCACCCAACTGGTGATCTATAATGTCTGCCATAAAGAGCCTCAAAAGGAGCCATACAGATGCTAGAATGACAACTATTATTGTAGGCAAACTCAGTCAACGGAAGATGATCATCCTAACTACCCTTAAGCTCCAACACACAGGCTCTAAGCATATCCTCAAGGGTTTGAATAGTCCTTTCGGCTTAGCCATCCGTTCGAGGGTGGAAGGTCATGCTAGGTTTCACCTTTGTACCAAGACTCCTTTGGAATATCTTCCAAAAATGTGAAGGAAATTTCCCTCAACGATCTGGTATGATGGATAAAGGAACCCCATGCAATTTAACAAAGTCATGAATGTACAACCTAGCATAATCTCTAGCCCCATATGTGGTCTTAACCGGTAGAAAGTGGCCAATTTTGTCATCCTATCAACCACAACCCAAATGGAACAAAACCCTTCCTAGTCTTGGGCAACCCAACCACAAAGTCCATATTAATCTCTTCCCACTTCCAAGTAGGAATCTCTATGTCTTAGGTTAAGCCACCCGGCCTTTAATGTTCGTCTTTGACTTGTTGGTAACTATGGCAACCGGATACAAATTTTACAATGTCTTTCTTCATGCCTCCCCACCAATATACATCCCTCAAGTCTATATAAATTTGGTAGAACTAGGGTGAATAGGATAAGAAGAATTATGGGCCTCATCGAGGATCCTTTCTCTCAAGACATCAACACAAGGCACCATCAACACAAGGAACACACAACCTACCTTGGTACCTAAGGGCACCATCACCCCCTTGGGTGAAAACCTCCACTTTGCCCTCTTTCACCAAGGCCTTCAATTCTAACAAGGAGGAATCAAGATCTTGCTTTGCTTTTTACCACATCAATTGAAAACTTAAAACTGTCAACAACAACGACAACACTATTACCGACCCCTTCCAACCTAATACCCAATCTAGAAACCAATGGACCTCCCTAGACACCTCCTTATCGCCACCATCGACATATGTTAGGCCACCCATAGGCACCCTACTTGGAGCATCGATCACAACCTTAGCCTTATTGAGGAAAACGATACACACTCATATCATAGTCCTCAAGGAGTTCTAACCACCTTCTTGTTACACTCGAATCACACCTATCATATTTAGAAAACATTATCTCATCCCACACAACTTGCAATACTACCCCAAATGGTTCACAAGCTCTACATAATTCAATGCTCCACCACTAGAGGTCACCACAAACATGCCAAGGTAGAGTTTTAAGATCCTATTCATGAAACCCATAAAATAGCTTGTGCATAAGTCAACCAAACAACTCCACCACTATCCAAATGTTCATTCCTAGTTCGAAAAGACACTTAGGGATATCACCTACACTCATCCTCACTTGGAGACAAATCCCGGACCAAAATCAATCTTAGAGAAGCGTCAAGTCCATCATAGTTGACCAAATTGATCGTCCATCCTTAACCATCATATTACAACCTTACTGTCCCTACACTTATTGGAAGCATGATATATAGGTAGCCAAACCAGCCCAAGGCCTCCAATTTAAAACCAATTCCTCGAACCATCATCATACTCAATAACCCCCCTCCAATCCTCCCGGTAGAGCAAAAATTGGAGCGGACACGAACTTAACCTTCAAGGTTTAGAAACTCTATTCACACTTATCAGCCCACTCAAATGAGCCTTACTCGGGGTCCACTAAACCATAAGAAAAGCAATAGAAAGAAACCTACTCATAACCTCCGGTAATTACCCGCTAAGCCCAAGAAGCTCCTAGTATGCAATGGATTCAAAGGTATAGGCCGATCTGTAATTACCTTCGTTTTAATAGGGCCCACCCAAATACCATCACCTGGCATCACAAGACCTAGGAAGGCAACCTCTTGCAACCAAACTCACATTCCTCCTACTTAGCATATAACTTCCTCCCCTAAACCTTGTAGTACTACCCTCAAATGACTCACATGCACCCCTCCACTTCCGAAGGCAAACCAACCTATCATCACCTAAGCCATCACAAACATAATAAGGTAAAGTCTAATATTCATGAGACTTATAGATATAATCCGTGAGCTAGCCAAACCAAAAAATACTACCTCAAATCCACAATATCGGAAAGGACATTCAGGAGTTCATCTACCACCAAAAATAATTCGAATGGAAATAACTTAGGTTCAACATCCCTAACCCCCATAAGACAAAGAATGCAACCCCTTAGAGATCAAGCATACCATAGTACAAAAAATGAACCTACCTCTTTGCAAACCCTTTACAAGCTCCCATATAAAGATAGATTTAATAAGAAATCGGAATTTAACTCAATGGGCCTTACATTCAAGGGGGACACTACACCAACACAACTAATCCATCCCAAGCATAGCATCAAAATCCACTGCACTAAACCCAATAAGTCACAAGGCATGACCTAATGCAATATACACACGGAACAACACCTATGAACCTTCAAACAACAATAGGCCCACCAATGACATAGACACCAAAGAGAGTTCGGAACACACATGAAACCCACTAGAAACCAAAACAATAATGAAAGAGATAGTGGCACCCAGGCCCATCAATGTAAACACATCAAAGCCAAAGGAAATTTCAACATACCAATAGCAACATCGGGCACGTCATCCCCTTCTTAAGCCTCTTGATCAACATCATCATCTTTACCCTTGTCCTAAGCATAAGGATAATTTGGAATTTTGAGGCCCATCCCACCACACCCAAAGCATGCAGCCATGTCCCTCCAATATGTACCACTATGTTTCCTCCCACCTTTTGGGCATCTAGGATGAATCACCCCATCATCGCCTCCTTTACTCTTATTGTGCTTACAAAGGCATTCTCTTTCCTTATGATTCAGCTATCCACAACCATAAAAAGTGTTGGTACCTCTCAAGCATGGGCCATCATAGCACTTACAACATTTTGGACACCTAATATAAGACACCACACCACCTCTACATTTGTGACTTTGGAACTTTCCTTCAATATGGGCCCTCTTGTCTTCACTACCTCTTCTCTTACCATTTGAATTCTCAGGATCATTCACTTTTTGTTCGAGGTGAGTTGCCCATTTTGCCGCCACTTTGGCCACTTCCCATAGAGCATTGCGAATTTCTACATTAATTACATCATCATCCTGAGTAGATCAAGACATATCCTAAAATGTAATAATTAGGGATTAGAAATAAACCCTAGGGGACATAACTCTATTGCAGGACATTGATTATGAAAAAGTGACACATTTCCTAGAACGCCTCATAGCCTTCCATTCATAGTCAAGGAACACTTCACAACCATGACCTAATTGATGCGGTGTGTTGGACTCTGAGGATCTAACAACCTAGTGCTCTGAAATCAAGTTTGTCACGACCCAAGCTTAGGGCCTAGACATGACACGGCTCAAGAGGAACACGACGGTACCCCAAGCAAGCCTCTTAGTGCATCATTACACATCGTTGGTCGCAAAAGCAATAAAATAGCAATACAGAAGTACAAATAATGATAACAAGGGCAAAGTGAAATAGTTCATATCATAAAAACAAGAGTCAAGAGAGAGTCAAAGCTCATAGCATAATACATATTGTGTCCAACAATATCACTAAATCTTAGATACTTAGCGGGGGCCAAGACAAGCAATAGGGCTTACCTCATAATAATGGCAATAGGTAATCCAAACATACAAGACATTATCTAAACATAAGCTTGAGAGAAGATAGATATTGTCCCCGGACTTGAGGACTCACCATAACCTAACTTGAACAATCCGTCTAGCCGCAAGGAGAATCAATAGGAGCTTCGGTTCCTACATGGTGATATCATGTAGGCATAGAGTATGCATTAATACATTTGAATATGCTAAGTATGTAGGATCCAATGCAATAAGAGATAGGCATCATAAGCAATAGGCATCATAAGCGATGAATAACATGCGAACAATATGACATGTATGAATGATGCTTGAAGTAAAACCATGCTTATATAGAATATAATATGAGTGTAAGGAGTGACCATTATGGTGCAATCCAAGGCCTGCCACCTCCTTGGAGAGGCACATGAGGTACAAACCCCTTAATGAGATTAATAGAGTACAAACCTCTTCGTGAGGCTGATGGAGTACATAATCCCTCAACATGGTTGATGAGTACACACATCAAAAATGTTGTATGGGACTGCCACCTCCTGAGTGAGGCGATATAGGTACAAATCCCTCAACAAGGTTATCCAGGCCTATAATCTCTCGGATGAGGCTTGGTCATCCCAACACTATTGAGATAATATCATACACATGCATTCCTATCATCCTTATATAGTCATCATATATAAACCTTCCTTTCATCATCATAAAGTCATTCAACTCATAAGACATGCATTGGACCTTCAATTCCTCAAGAAACCATAATCGTACATTTTATCAAACACTTGATGGGTGTGTAGTGCTAGTGTAAAACCATGCAATTCAAGAGTGTTATCATGCTACAAAATCCAATGTAAAACTATCAATAAACAGTTGGTAACACTTTCAAGCAATATCATCAAAACCCTTCATCACATCCCACAATAGATCTTAGATTCATAGCGAAAACATAGTAAAACAGTCACAATTTCATAAACCTCAATATAGTGTATAGTGAATTTCATAATAAATAAGATGCATGAGTAAATCAATTTTAAATCATGCAATTTTTAAGAAAAGAAAGCTTGGACTTCATGGGTGAAAGGAACCCACGAAAGAAACCGACATACCTTTGCCCTTGGAGAATCCTTGAAGAAGATTGGAGATGGAGACTTGAAACTTGAATGAGAACTTTAGAGTCCGGATGAGTTTTGAGACTTGAAATTTGGAGATGAAATATTTTCTAAGTGTTTGTGAGAATATTTGAGAATGTCTTGGATGATATGAGGGTGAAATGAGACTAAGTATAGGTATTTTTATATGTTGGAAGGCTTAGGCCTAAGACCCAAAGGCCTTGGACCGGACCCAAAAATGGATAGTAAAATACACTGAGGCATGTTGCGCCTGGACACTGTTTTTCGACAAACTTGAAAAATCAAAATTGTGAATCATTCGCTCTTAAATCACGATTAGACCCATTCCCTACTCAATTTGACCCCTGAACAAGAATATGAAGTCAGATTTTTGAAATAACGTATGGATTTTGAGATATAAGGAAATTACAATTTCGATCACTTCCGAGGCACATTTTCGAGCACTTTTAGGGTTCGTTTCACTTGCCACGGTCCATGAAGATGTCTGTGTCACTACACTTGGTCAATAAAGCTCTCTCTCATACCAACCTTGCCTTATTGGCACACCCCCATAGCTAGCCACACAGTCAGCGGCAAGCCACACATCCAATACCATTGGTCATGTCCCAACCCTTCGACCAAAAATGGTCTTTTCCATCCCAAAACAGTCTACAGGGCTCGTCCAAAGCCTCCCTATCTGTCTAAGTACTCGTGTGACATCACTACATGGAAGGGTCTTATGAAAATGGTCATAACTCCTTCATCTGAAGTCGGAATAGGGTGAAACCAAGTGCACTGGAAAGCTAACTCAAAGGGCTTTCATTTGACATGTCTTGAGTCATCTAATTCTTTGTGTACTAAAAGTTATTCTCATTTAAAGTTGACCTTGGCACAAACCAACACCCAAAACTCAATTCATAAGGAAGTCTTGAACTCATCTAAGTGCTAGAAGTTTCCCCACGACCCTAATACACTCCCCACATAAACAAATGAGGGTTGAAACATAGATACATAAGAGCATGGAGTTACTGGGTGTCACAGTTTCCTTCACTATACCTATCCACTTGAATTGAATAAGGCGAAGATGATGGAGTTCAACAACATTAAGAAATGTAGTATGAGTGTGAGGAAGTATGCCCTCAAATTTGCAAAGTTGTGCTAGTGTGCACAATTTTTGGTAGTGACTCCTACGTAGAGATGAGTAAGTTTAGTTTGGGGAGTATCTGACTTGAAAGTCAAAGAGTTCTAAACCACTATGGTTTCTCAGTTTGTGACATATGAAAAGTAAATATAAGGTTAAAATCTCAAGGAAAGAAGGGTGGGAGAGTCCAAAAGGCCTCAGTTTGAAGATAGTTTATCACATTCAAAATCCAGTGGTAATGGACATTTCAAAAAAGTCCAACGATTCGAAAGAGTAGTTCATTTCAAGAACCCAATCAAAGCTTTTACAAGGATAAGTATAAAACCCTAAGGTCCAAGTTGGAGGTGTTAATGTTTGTAGACCTATTATTCCCAAGTTTGCTAAATGTGAGTAGAATCATGAAGGCAAGTGTTTAGTCGGAATGGGTGCTTGCTTTAGGTCTGGTAAGATCATAAGATCTTGATTGCCCTAGTGTTGTCAACAAAGGAAGAGAAGTTTATCCTCAAGGTTAAGCTACTCATGGTGGACAAGTACAGAAAGTTACATTCAGGTTTGTGGTGGTGCTCAACACAATAATAGATTATATGCACTCCATGGAAGGCAAGATGTTGAGGAGTCTCCCCACGTGATTGTTGGTGAGTTATGGGTCTTTTACTTTGGTGTATATTTTTTACTTGATCCAAGTGCCAAAATTTGTACTTTTTTACTCCTTACCTTGCTATAATTTTTGATGTGTCTCCCTAAATCTTATTAGTGACCTTTTCGATTTATACTCTTGATTATTATTTAATTCTATCCAAGAGGGTCTACAAAAATTTGCATATTAGTCTTGCACAAAGTAGTTCCATCTGATCTTATTGATCTTGATATGACTTGTTCTTATATCATTCTCTGGATGGATTAGCTTCAGGTTTCCTATGCATCAATCGATTGTAGAACCCCTAGTGTCAAATTTCAATTTACTAATGAGCTAGTTAATAATGGAACAGTAGTGATTAGGTGTTTAAGAATTGATTTATTTCATGTCTAAAAGCCCAAACAATGATCTCTAAGAAGTGCACCTATCATATTGTCCAAGTTAGGGATGTGAATTGCGAAGCTCCTTGTCTTGACTAGATCCCTATTTAATGAGTTTCTTGATGTATTTCCTAATGATTTTCCTAATATTCCTCCTAAAATGGAAATTTTTGTATATATCTCCTACCCAATAATCAACGCATTCCTATTCTGCCTTACCATATGGCATAGAGACAAAACTTGAGGAGTTGAAGGAACAATTGAAAGACATATTGGATAAGGGTTTCATAAGACAAAGCATTTTATCATGGGGTGTTATCATGTTATTTATTAGGATTAAGGATGGGTGATTTGAATGTTTTTAGACAACTAACAATTGAATAAAGTGACCATAAAGAACAAATGTCTCATTTCGAGGATAGATGATTTATTTAGTAAACTCTAAGGTTACAACTACTTCTCTAAAATTGTTCTCTAGTCTAGTTATCACGAATTGATGGCGAGGGAGTGTGATATTCCTAAGTAAACATTTTAGACAAAGTATGCCCATTTTGAGTTTTTGGCTATGTCTTTTGGTTAACTAATTCTCCCACTTTCTTTATGGTCTTGATTGGGTTTTCAAACCATACTTAGACATATCTGTGGTGGTGTTTATTGATGAGATATTTGTTTATTTCTGATGTGAAGAACAACATATGGGTCACATTAGAATTGTCTTATAAACTTTAATGGACAAATAACTATTTTCCAAATTTAATTAATGTTACTTTTTGTTGAGAGAGGTGGAAACTCCCGGTCACATTGTATCCGATGATGGTATTATTGTGGATCCAAAGAAAATAGAGGTGGTGACGAATTGTCCTAGACCATTGCCTCCTTCAGATATTAGTCATCCATTGAATAAACTTTGACCAAGTTGACCCCAAAAAGGTAAAGTTCCAATAATCGGATGAGTGCGAAGAAATCTTCCAAATATTGAAGAACCATCTTGCATCGGCTCCTATTTTGAGTGTGATGTTGCCCAAGCTATACTCCTCCTTTTTGAGGATAAAGCTTTCATTGTTAAGAAATAGAACCTAACAAATATTACGGTCGAACCCAAGGGATTATTGTACACTTAGAGGAATTCAATTGATTCAATTTGAATGAATAACAAGCATATCTCCCTAGAGAGTGGGGATTTGATACTAACAAATAAAATGTAATCCTAACTAACACAAGTGTTTAACCAATATAGACAGAAACTAGGGTATTGTGTTCCTCATGATTTCCTAACTCAGTATTACTGGATAACCTAATTCTTTTCTCGGATGTAGCATATAGAAGGGGTGATCTGATACTAACAAATAAAATATAATCTTAACTAACACAAGTGTTTAACTAATATGGACAGAAACTAGGGAATTGTGTTCCCCATGATTTCCTAACTAAGTATAATTGGATAACCTAATTCTTTTCTAGTATGTAGCATGCAGGATGGTAAGTTAAGTTCACCAAACCATATGGCCCAGGCGAGAGGCGAATTTCACTATGTTACTTTGTCCATCCCCGCAGTGTGACATTACAAGCCCTTACCTATGTCCCAGTAAAACCTTGCCTTGGCCCATTTCGGTTGATTAGACAAGAACACATCAATAGACTCTTGATAATTAATCTCTTTTCATATTCATTACTTTCTTGGTCCAGTTAGTAACACTAGAAGGGATCTAACATTTTCCACCACTAGAAAACATGCAAAATAAAAGGGAGTTAATTAATATATGTATACACACTTTTCAAAATTATCCGGTTTTACCTTGTTAGTTCTTCATGGTTCCCACAACCCAAATTATGGATCTAGCTACTCATCATTTTGTGTATATGCAAAACTTATGAATTTGAATAACATTATAGAGCACTTACACAATTGAATTAAGCATAAGTAAATCCAAGCATCAATGTGAATCATAAGATTATAATTAGAAAATCAAATCAAAGAGTGCAAGTGTTTCTCAAAACTCTCTAATGTTTTCTCTACTCTATCTCACTATTTTTCTGTCACCTATTCAAACTCTCTTAGAAAAATAACTGAAAAACCTATCCATAAAATTTAAAATACATATCCCAAGCAAAATGGGATAACTCGATCGACATGCCTCACGAGATGATTTACGAGTTGTATTGTGTTCCACGGCCCGTAATCAGGCTTTTGGACATTGTTTCTGCAAAACTGGACTTGTATTCTATGACACTCCATGATAGCCTATAAAAGGTTCTATGAACCGTAGGGGTTTTTGTCTAATGAAACTTTAGAAAGTCTGTCACGACCTGAGCCTAGGGCTTAGACGTGACCGGCAAATAGGGAACCCGAAGGAACCCCAAACAAGCCTCATAGCATATCATTACACATCCTTGGTCGCGGAAGCAATTGAAATGACAATGAGAAATAATGATAAACAAAGGAATTGGGACTAAGGTAAACTTCCATATCATAATATCAAGAAACAAGAGAGTCCAGGATCATAGTATAGATATATAACATGTCCAATAACACCTCTACGACATAGATAAGAGCGAGGGCCACGACAAATAATCAGGCTCACCCTAATGGCCAATACATAAATAAAGGAAAGATAGCTTTAGTACATAGTAAGAGATCATAAGCAATGTCCCCGGAATGGAGGACTCACTAACAAGCTTGAGAGATAATCGTACTAGCCACGTGGAAGAGGAGAATGATGAAGCGATGCACTGATTCCTACATGGTCACATTATGTAGGTATGGAGTATGTATTAGTACATTTGAATATGCTAAGTATGTGGGATTCAATGCAACAAGATATAGGCATCATAAGCAAAATGCATGATCAAAAGTAACGAATAACATACTAACAAGATGACATGTATGAATGATGTCTGAAATAAAACCATGCTTACAATCCAAATCAACTTGTATAGTTCCTAATATATAGTATGGGAAGAAACCTCAACCGACAAAATATAAGACCAAGCAAGCTACAACTCGAAATCCCGATATCAACCCCACATCGGAGAAAAGGGGGAAGTCACTTCCCAAGGTGAACCTCCTAATGCCTAAGTGGATCCACTAAGCCTTATGTGAACCGGGTACTTGCCTCTAGTTCTTGGACTCGGGTACTCGCCTCAAGCACTAACTTGGGTACTCGCCTCAAGCCCTCATATTTAAGGTACTAGCCTCAAGACCTCATATTTAGAGTACTCGCCTCTTAGAGATTTGGGGACTCGCCTCTAATCCCTTCACCTATAGAGGCACATAGTTCTAGGACTTGGGACTCGCCTCTTGTCCACTCAATGCTAAGTCTAATCCCATGGAATATATAAGATAATCACACTTTACTAACTTGTAATAAACATAGAGACATGGAATGAGTAGCTGTCAACATCATTGACCCCGAATGGTGAGCCTAACTTCAATCATAGGAATGGGTCATCGTCAACATTACCCTTTCATTAACAACAACTTCAAAGGCTCACAAGAGGTATAATCTTAAGGAGATTAATAAGGTCCAACAACATCATCAACATTTTCATGATTTAAACACATATTTAGAAAGCTCATAATCATCATAGAGTCAATTAAATCATAACTCAACCAGTAGATCATTAAAACTTAAAGAATCCTTAAAAAGGCATTTTAACAAACACTTGGCTGGTGTGTAATGCTAGTGTAAAACCATGCAATTCAAGAGTGTTATCATTCTATAAAATCCAATCTAAAACCATCAATAGTACTTGGTAACACCCTCAAGCAATATATATCAAAACCCTTCATCAAATCTCACAATAAATCTTAGATTCATAGCCCCAAACATAGTAAAACAATCACAATATCATAAACCCCAACATAGTGTGCAGTGATTTTCATAATAAGTAAGACTCATGAGTAAAACCACTTTAAATCATGAAACTTTTAAGAAAGGAAGCTTGGCATCATGGGTGAAAGGAACCCATGAAAGCAACCCACATACCTTAGCTTTGGAGATGAACTTGATGAAGATTGGAGATGGAGACTTGAAGCTTGGTTGAATTACTTAAGATCCGGAGAGGGTTTTGGCACTTGAAATTTGAGAGAAATATAAGCCTAAGTGATTGAGTGAATATTGGGGAACGTCTTATATGATATTAAGGCAAAATATGGCTAAGTATAGGTATTTTCATGTGTGGGAAGGCTTAGGCCCAAGACCCAAAGACCTTGGACCGGACAAAAAAATTGGACAAAAATATCACTGAGATGTGTCGCGCCAAGAATGCGCACTAACACTGGAATTTGACACTTCAAAATTTCAAATTTTTCTACCGTTGCTCTAAAATTCACGTTAGACCCATTTCCCACTTAATATTTCCCCCTGAACAAGAATATGAAGTCAGATTTTTGAAATAATGTGTGGATTTTTATATATATGGAAATTACGATTTCGGCACTTCCGAGGCACATTCTCGGGCACTTTTTGGGGTCATCACAATATCTCCCCCTTGGGAACATTCGTCCCTGAATGTCAACGAAACGTACAAGAGAAGAGTAATTATAAAGAGACCAGTCCCAATAAGAATGCAATGACACACTTAAAACATCATTTTAAAAATCTCAACGTAAGTGTAAAATCACCATGAACCTTTTCAATGTAAACAAGAATGCATGCAAATGACTTAGGGGATGGAACACGAGATATGAAATCATAAAGGGTTTGACATGATATCATATGCTTGAATAGAATGAAAGAGGCACGAATATTGCTTTTCCATGCCCGCTCCGGCTCCCCAGGAAGCACTATCGACTTGGCGATTTTTCCAATGGGCCTTGACGAACACTATGTCCTCATCAATCAACTTCTTCATCCCTTCCATTCAATACCTCCACTGGGACCTTCTCGTAAGACAACTTATCATCCACAACACTCATAACCTTAAAGAGTTGTATGACACTAGAGTCACTAACACATTCCCTCAACCTAAAAGCATGAAAAATCGAACAAACCATAACCATATCCCTTGGTAATTCCAATCCTTGAGCAACCTCACCAACCTTTCTCTACATCCTACAAGGGCTCACCATCCTAAACTCAATTGTCAACCTTAAACCCACCTAGTCCACTTGGCACCATAAACCACCATCTCCCCCTTAGGAGACGACCTCCACTATACCATCTCTTCACCCAAAACTTCCAACCCTAATAAGATGGAGTCAAGGCCTTGCTTAATCTAGGCCTCTCCAGCCAAATAAAATTTGGAACCATCAAGAATACTACACCACCATGCTCAACTTCTTCCACCTAATCCCCCAATCTAGCCAAATGATGGACCCCTTAAGTCACCTCTTACCACCTTCATCAACACATGCTAGGCTACTTAGAGCACCGACCAAAACATCAGCCTTACCAAGGAAAAATAATGCATACTTTTGTCATGATCCTTAAAAGTATTCCAACCACCTTCTTGTTATCCTTTGGCCACACCTATCATATTTAGCAAACAACCTCTCATCCCCAAGACATACAACACTACCCCGAAATGATTAACAAGCTCTAAATAAATCAATGTTTCACCACTAAAGGGAACCTCCAACAAGCCAAGGTAGGGTTTTAAGACCCTACTCAAGAAACTGATAAACATAGTCGGTGCATAAGTCAACCAAACAACTCCAACAATATTCAAATGTTCCCTCTGGTCCGGAAAGACACTTAGGAATATCACCTACCCTCATCTTCACTTAGAGACAAAACCCGAAACAAAGGTCAAGCTTAGAGAAGTGACTAACCCATTGTAGTTGACCAAATAAACTGACCATCCTTAACCATCATATTACAACCTTACGGGTTCTACACTCATTGGAAACACGATATGCAAGTAGCCAAACCACCTCAAAACCACCAATCCAACAAACTAAGTCCAACCAAAATCACAAGACAAGACCTTATGCAATAAGAACATAGGGCAACCTTTAGAGGACAATTGGACCTTAAGAGAAGAATAGACCTACCTCCTTTGCTACCACTTGACAACCTCCCACTCAAAGATGGGTTCATAGGGAGTCAGATTCTAACTCTACAGGTTCTACTCTCTATAGGGACATAATATGCATGCAACTAATCCACCCCAAGGATGACATCAATTCTACCACATCAACTCCAACAAGTCATAAGGCAAGACCTAAGAGAATATGAACACGGAACAACACCTGTGAACATTCTTAGCAATAATATACTCAACAAGAGGTAGACACCTTGGTTCAGTTAACAATTTGGGGCACACAAGAAGCCCATAAGAAACCCAAAAAAGAATAATTCAAGGTATAGAGGAACCCGGATCCATCAAAATCAAAACATTCAACTTACCCGCGAAGCACCAAGCCAAGTATAGTGGCCCCTAGAGAGGTAAGGTTGAGAACATCGACGACAATCCTTATGATCTTTAGGGACCCACGAACAATGACTCATCTTATGAACCATTCTACCAAATCCAAAACATGTACCCGACCCGGCTAAGCAATCTCCTAGGTGGTACCTCCCACACTTATCGCATGTAAGAGGAGCTTGACCAGTAGCACCGTCACCTTAATACTTGGGGTTAGCCACCCCATACTTGGGCAACCCTCTTGTTTGGAGAAGTGCCTACTCTTGACCTCAGAAGCGACCATCAAATCGAGCCCTCTTGGTCCCCTCACTTCTCCTTTTTCTAAGTTTCTCCCCCTCAAGTTGTTCGGGATAAATCATAAGGCGAGACAAATCCATATAACTAATCAACATAGCGGACCAACACTCCTCACTCACCAAGTCGAATACTCCCATCACGAATTTACTCATCCTAGACCTTAGATTGGCCGCCAATTGGGGGGCATACTTTGCGAGTTTATTGAACTTCAGGGCATACTCCCTCACACTCAAAGATCCTTGTTTCGAGTTCATAAACTCCACTAATTTAGCTTCCCTAAGCTCAGGAGGGAAGAATCGATTAAGAAAAGCCGCCTTGAGCTCCTCCCATAAAACTAAATTGTTAACCCCCTTCTCTTCCTTCCATTGATTAAACCATATTTGTGCTACTCCTTTGAGTTAGTAAGCCGCCAACACCGTCTTTTCCTCAGACCTAACTCTCACGATAGCCGATACCTTGTAGACCATATCAATGATATCTTGAGGGTCCTTATCTACCTTAGATCCATAGAATTTTGGTGGATTTATCCTCATAAAGTCCCTCACTCAAGATGTCAGACTTGGAGAATAAGGGAATTGGGCCCCTTGGTTGGCTTGATTAGTCACAACTTGAGCTTACATCATAAGTGCATCCCGAAATTCTAATTGAGCCAGTTGTTCTTCGAGAGAGCGGGCTCTTCTTTCTCTTTTGTTAGGTATAATCTAGCATAGCAAACAACAATTGTTAGGGGGGAAAGTTACTTCAAATCTATAGCACAACTTAGAACATGAAGAAGGGGAACATTTCCTAAAATGTCTCATAGCCTCCTATTCATAGTTGTGGTGCATAACACAACCATGAATAAGACTCTAATCAATGCGGTACATTGGACTCTGAGGATCTAACAACCTAGTGCTCTTATACTACCTTTGTCATGACCTAAGCCTAGGGCCTAGATGTGATCGGCAAATGGGGAACCCGAAGGAACCCCAAACAAGCCTTATAGCATATCATTATACATCCTTGGTCGCGAAAGAAATTAAAATGACAGTGAAAGAAAAGCATAAACAAGGGAATTGTACTAAGGGTAAACTTCCATATCATAACATCAAGAAACAAGATAGTCAAGACTTATAGCATAGATGCATAACATGTCCAACAAAACCTCTACTACGTAGATAAGAGCGGGGCCACGACAAAAAACCTGGCTCACCCTCACAGTCAATACATAAATAAAGGAAAGATAGATTTAGTACATAGCAAGAGATCATAAGCAACATCTCCGGAATGAAGGACTCACCAACAAGCTTAAGAGACAATAATATGAGCCACGTGGAGGAGGAGAATGATAAAGCAGTGCACTGATTCCTGCATGGTGACATCATGTAGGCATAGAGAATGTGTTAGTACATTTTAATGTACTAAGTATGTGGGATGCAATGCTACAAAAGATAGGCATCATAAGCAAAATGCATAATTATAAGCAATGAATAATATACTAACAATATGACATGTACGAATGATGTTTGAAGTAAAACCATGTTCATAATAGATCTTAGATTCATAGCCCCAAACATAGTAAAACAATCACATTTTCATAAAGCCCAACATAGTGTGCAGTGATTTTCATAATAAGTAAGACCCATGAGTAAAACCACTTTAACTCATGCAATTTTTAAGAAAAGGAAGCTTGGGCATCATGGGTGAAAGGAACTCATGAAAGAAACCCACATATCTTAGCTTTGGAGATGAACTTGATGAAGATTGGAGATGGAGACTTGAAGTTTGGTTGAATTCCTTAAGATCCAGAGAGGGTTTTATCACTTGAAATTTGAGAGAAATATAAGCCTAAGTGTTAGAGTGAGTATTGGGGAATGTGTTATATGATATGAAGGCGAAATATGGTTAAGTATAGGTATATGTCACGTGTGGAAGGCTTAGGCCCAAGAACCAAAGGCCTTGGACCGAACAACAAAAACTGGACAAATATAACACACCATGTCGCGCCAAGAACGTGCACTACACACTAGAAATTTGAAACTTTAAAATTTTGGATTTTGCCGCGATTGTTCTAAAATTCGGGTTAGACCCATTTACCACTTAATTTTACCACCTAAACAAGAATATGAAGTTGAATTTTTGAAATAATGCACAGATTTTTAGATATATGGAAATTATTTCGGGCACTTTCGAGGCACATTTTCGGACACTTTTTGGGATCGTTACAAAGTCCTCCTTCTCTGATCCTCAGGGCGCAAGACTTAATCTTCAACTCATAAAATATTTCACGATCCGTCTGCGTGTTCATAAAAAAACTTCAGAAATCTACACCTCACTGGAATTGTCCATGAAACTTCCTTCATCGTCTGTAGAATGCACTATGGCCCATTAAGGGCCTCACATATCGTTAAAATTAGCAACTTCTACATTTTCTTCCCAAAATCAATGCCAACCGTGAAATCCTGCGGACCAAACATAAAAACACATAAAACCCACTAAAATTGCTTTTAGAACACATAAAATTTCAAGTCTTAAGCATCAAAAGTATTGTATTTTAACCGCACATCAACATCCTCCACTCAAAATTGTTGCTTGTTCTCAAGCGAAAGACTCAATTTATATAAGAAGTACAGTAACACACAGACCTCAACCAAATGGCATACATCACATCAAAATTAACCACAAATACCCACACCACTTCTAAAAACACAATCAGATAGTTATTCGACAAACCAATACAAACTAATGCATGCAAAAATACAACTATGACAAATGAGGTACTATCAACAAGCTTCAATAACTGAATGAGTCAAATGCTAACAATGCAATGCAAGTTCCCTCATATAAGAATTCTCATATCTCACTCTCAATGATATTTTCATGTATAATCTCTGGACTGTGCAAAATCACTCACCCTCAAAAAAGATATTCATGCATCATGCCCAATACCATAGGTTTGCCCCTATATTCATGAAGAAAACCTTTGACTACTTGGACAAGGATCACTTTAGGACTTTATAGGCTTGTAACCTATGCTCAAGGGCCTTTGGTGTGATATTTTTGAAAAATAGTTACTAATGGCCCTCCTTGACACTGCATTTTTTGACAGTTTTGCCCCACCAACGCTATTACTTTTCATCTCATTCTCCCTTTTATCCTATTTCAAACTTTTCTAGTACTTTCTTTTCATTTTTTTCAGTTCTTTTCCTTGATTTTAAACTTTATTTTTCTTTTTAGCTCATAATTAAGGCATCACTCATTTTTCTTGCACCACTACATGATTTTTCTCCTTTTCCATGTACTACTAAGTTTTCCCCTCGTTTTGTGTTTTACCCTTACACCAGCCACCCTCAATGTAGGCTTTTGGACTGAGTTGAGGTGCACAGTATCCATCATCAGAGCTAGAGCCACTTTTGGTAGCTATCTTCAACTTAGGCTTTTTGCCTCAGTCAAGGTACACAATGTTTAAGGAAGTACCAGGGCCAGTTTCAAAATTTTTCAACTATAAGGCTAGGTTAATTAAGTTATTTTGCAAAAAATAGGTGTATGTCAAGCTCTAACATTAGGATCAAGGGATATTCTGCAAATTTGGTTTGTCATTTAGGCTAAGTGGACTTTTCAGAACAATTGGCAAAGATCCTTTGCTAATCCAATTAATCTACAGTCTAACTTAAAGTAATAGGGCAAGATCTGAATTGACACACAACACATGAATTTAGCAAATTAAGCTCACACTCAGATGGCACTGATTACATTATCAACAAAAGACTTTCAGATCATTCTTGTTATCTCAACTTGTGCTCACTTATTAGAACAAGCACTGTCAACACACTTAAACATGCATGGTTACTATCTAGACTAACTAATCTAAATTTGGTGGGTATCATTTTTCAAACAAAACAAAAACAGATACATATACCCCAGATATCAGTACTCTATCCTACAAACACTGCCTAAACATAGAAATCATGTTGGTTCAAAAGAAAATAAATATCCATGGGAAAAAAGAACACATGAAAGAAAAACCCTAGGATTCAAAAATTAGGGTAGTTATGGACCTAAGCTACTCAGACTTCACTAAGGCCCATAATTACCCACACACCATTGAAAAAGAGTTGCATTGTCATCAATACACACAATCAAAGAAAAATAAAGTAGTGGGGTAAAAACAAAACATATCTGAGTGCCTAAGCGCCAGTGTGTGGGTGAGTTTGACTACCCTTAATCCGCATAGTGGCCTCCTCAGTACTAGCACTTTGTCCGGAGGGGACTTCACCCTTCAGCCTCTCGAGCTCTTGAGCCTGTTATCCCTCTTCCTCTGGTCTCGGCTCTCTCAAGACAAGCTCAAGCTTCTCCTGCTCAGTTAGCCCTACACAAAGTCGTACAACATCTAGATCATCATCTGTGCGGGGCCTCTTCCCATAGAAGACTGTGTTTGCTCCTTATGAGCAAATAGATCTACCACCGGTACTAGGCATATGGTCTCCGGTAGTTTCACAAGTGTTGTCAGTGTTGCTTTCGTGTTGGCCTGGAGTCGCTGGATCTCTATCTGGATGGCCGTCATATCTACTGGCCAGGTCATGCTCAAGCTCTATTGTACCCTCGTCTCGAAGGCATCTGTGTGGGCATCCATGAGGGAATGATGATCTTGAAGAGTAGCGACTATGTATGCCCATATATGATCCTCTAACTCTAAAATACCTGGTGGACCCATGGCCTGATTGCTGAACTAGCTGAGTCAAGTGCGACTCAACATATGATAATCTCTGCGCCATGGCTTGTATAGATACTACGGACAAATAAACCATATGTGCAGGTGCAACCTATGATGAAATGGACTGTGGTACAGGAGTAGTAGTAGGCTCCCTCTTCTCATCTGCCTCGGTCAGTGTAGCCTTCTCCTTTGTGGCTAAAGCAGTGGTGGTGGGTGGAACTCAAGTGGTGGCATTGGGGTGAATATCTCTGGTATGGGTGCAGGATGGTGAGGTGCTCGCCAAAGTTCTACCGAGTTCTCCGCAGCCTTTATCAGGTTGGCATCCAAACTATGTTGCTCCTTGATCAGTGAGTACAGTTGGTGTAAACTCTCCACCCTCAAATCTAGATTGAGTCTGTAGTTCAAGCATGGAAAGGGGATGGAGGTGACATCTTCAGTGCAGCCTCATGGATCTGCTTGACTATGAGGCATGCCTAATCTATCTCTTAGCCAGCCAAGATGTTGGAAACTAGCACTTCATGCTCTAGTGTTAAAGCATTATCGACAAGAGTTAGTCGGATGCATGATCTAACAATTGCCCCCCAAAATTTGGCAGGGAAACTAAGAGAAACCTTGATAATAGGCTTCGAGTGAGTGGCTACCCATACACTACTCAGCAATCAAATCGGCCACGCATCTCACCTAGACGGCTCTGCTTTTTGCATCTTTCATTAAGGTCAATGTCTTGACCCAAGCCTAGGGCCTAGACGTGACACGACGAATGGAGAACCCGAAGGGACCCCAAAAAAGCCTCTTAGCATATCGTCACACATCCTTGGTTACGCAAGTGTACAAAAGACATATATAATAAAAGTAAGGGCAATAGAACTAAGGGAAAAACTTGCATAATCATCGAAGTCAAAAGTAAAGAGTCAAGCTCATACATAGTACACACCTTGTCCAACATACACATCTAAAACATAGAAAGAGCGGGGACCAAGACAAAGTAATTGGGCTCACCATCATAGTCAAAGATAACACAAGATAGTGTCTTAATACATAGATGATAGAGAAAAGACGTAAGCCAAAGTCCTTGAAGTGGAGGACTCACCCACAAACTTGGAATAGCACCACCTATCCACGTGGAGGAGGAGGATGATCAACTCGGGCACCAGTTCCTACATGGTGATATAAGGTAGGCAAGAATATGCGTTTGTATGTTTGAATGTACTAAGTATGCAGGATGCAATGCAATAAGAGATAGGCATCATAATCCAAAATTCAAGACAATAGACAATAGGCATATTACAGCAAGATGGCATGTATAATAAATGCATAAATAAATCATGCTTAAGTATAGAATGCTCATATAGAATATCATATGTGAAGAATAAGACCAAGGAAGCTATCCAAGGTATAAGGCCCTCGGTGGTTGATAGTGGTCACACCCGGCCATCCATGGTGATGAAGTATAAACCCCTCACACGGTGGATGGTCGTCGCACCCCGCCATCCATGGTGATGAGGTATAAACCCCTCGCATGGTTGATAATGGTCATACCCCAAACATCCATGGTGATGAAGTATAAACCCCTCGCATGGTTACCCAAGGTCTTTTCCCCCCAGATTGGGCATGGTCTATACAACACTTTATAGATTTATCATAGGCTCTAATGCAATATTCTCAGGTAGGAATAAACATATACATAAGCTCATTTCATCATCATAACATCATTCATATCATATCTCATGCTTTGGATCTTCAATTCCTTAAGAAACCATAATCGGACATTTTATCAAACACCTTGGGGTGTGTAATGGGTGTAAAAGAGCATGTAATTTAGAGGTGAAATCATGCAAGAAAATCAGTGGTAAAACCTTTAATAAATACCTTGCAACACCCCCAAGACATTCATATCGAAATCCCTCATCAGTTCCAATATTAGCTCCAAGATTTGAAGCTCAAAACATCCTTAAACAACCATACTTTCATGTATTAAAATCTCTGTGCAGTAAATTTCTCAATATTCAAGACCCACATGTAAAATCAACTCTAAATCATGCATTATTAAGTAAAAGAGGGTTTAGGCACCATGGATGAAAGGACCCAATTATTCAACACCACATACCTTAGCTTTTGTGAAGTTCTTGAAGAAGACTTTAATGGAGATTTCAAGCTTGGGTGAGATCCTTGAAGAAATCCTTGAGATCGGCCTTGAGTTTGGGACTTAAATTTAGATCCTTGAAGAAATCCTTGAGATCGGCCTTAAGTTTGGGGAAATATTGGGGAATTTTTTAGGGTGATATGGGGGTTAAATAAGGCTAAGTATAGGTGAAAATACATTTGGGAAAACTTAGCTCCAACACTTAAAAAAATATGGGCAAACTAGGAAAAGACAACGCAAGAAAACAACCTCTCCGCGTCGTGGAGAGATCGCGGACCGTCTCTGGAAATTGCACCAAGTGCAAATTTGATAATTTGATTCCTTTGCTTTAAAATTGAGGTTAGACCCTTGTCATCCTAATTTGGACCCCCTGAACAGGAACATAAAGTCGGATTTTTGAAATTCCAAATGAATTTTTAGATATATGGAAAATAAGTTTTTAGTTACTTCTGAGGCATATTTTCGAAAACTTTTTGGGATCGTTTCAGTCAATTCCCTGGCCTACCCCATCAAATGGTCAAACTCAACTATGGATTTCAAGGCAGGGAACTCTGTCCCCAATAACATATAGTGGATGGTGGTCTCCGAGATATCCATCTGTCGGTCCCTCACTTTGGTCTGCATCAGTCTGGCTGAACGAGGGGCTTCTTCCTCTTGGGAAGAGTGCTCTAGATGGTGGCTGCATATGATATGTAGAAATCCGTCACCATGGCCTAGGAGTACCTCCCAAGTGATTTGGTTAACCACTAGAGCCCATATCTTATCATAATGTCTTGGACACCGGGGACACTGTCTACACTATCTGGGATGACTCGAAGCTCCTGTTCAATAGAATGGGATAGCTTTCCCCAATCTACAGCCTACACATCCTCTGTATAGATGTCCCATATACCCGCAACATACCACCGACTAGTAAGAGCATCTGATCGAGATGGTGATGCCTACAGTCCAATAAAGGACTTTGTCTCTGACCCGTCGCCAGAGCCTAACTCCTCTCTTGACGGATTAATCTGAATGGAGTCGCTCTTGTTGTTGTCTCCCTCATTAGACTAGGTCAGTTTAGACACTGAGCTCCTCTAGTGATCCATTCGGTGTGGGGGTTTGCTCATCCCCTAGGGGTGATCCCTGAGCCTCCACTAAACAGCCTTGATTTCCTCACATCATGCTTTTGAGACCATGATACCTTAAACATAGACATTTACGCACCTTGGTTAGCCCCAATAGATCAAAAAATGAAGTGTAAAGACTTAGTTGCAGAAGGGTTTACGAACGTACCACTATGGGCCATAGTGGTAACTGCGAGCTATAGAAGGCTCCGGTAAAATAGTGTTCACAAATTTTTGTTTATTGGAAAGGCATATACAGAACCAAGAATGACTCGTAGAAAGTTCTATGGGTCGTGGACTGAGTCATAGATTACAGTGTCTGAATTAATTTCAGACAGGGATCCATGAGACCTTTCTATGAGTTGTAAAGTATTCTACGACTTGTAGAAGGTCTCATCTGATGGGAATTTAGAAACTTTAGGTTTCTGGAATCTTATACAAGGGGAAATTAAGACTCGTGAAATGTTCCATGGGACGTAAAAGACCCTCGTAGGTAGGAAAACTCTGTCACCTGAGTTTTTAAGTTTATCAAAATGGACCCATTATGACTTCTTTCAACCTATTCTACCAGCATCGAAGCAATACACACACACCCACATGATTCATAACACCACAACCAACACCCTAGCATGATAATTAGGACATCTACCCCTATAAAAATGATTAAACATGCTTTCCCCACCCTTATGACCCTATTTGAACAAATTAACAATAGAAACACTTACATATGTCATCATGCACCGAATATAAGGCATATAATCAATTCAATTGGATTGGTGGGTGATTACAAGGGTGTAAAAACAATCATTCAAGAATGGACAAAGGTATCTACACCAAATTTTGATCCTAAATACATGTTGCAAGAACGGGCAATACTAATATAAATTTGTACGCTTGGTTTCGTGTCTAAATTAACCATACCTAACACGATTATTCAACCCAACCATACAATAATTGGTAAATCAATGATGTTTCAAGGACTGAAAACTTACCAAATTGAGTGATTAGATTGTAGAAATTAAATGAGGCGAGGAGACATTGAGAACCCTAGATTGCCAGAAAAGTTTGTCGGAGAATGGGCTTTGTCCAGTTAGGTTTTGCAAATAAAGGCTTAAATAGGGTCCAAATATTTGACCCTAATATTTATAGTTTGATTGGGTTAGTCAACAACTAATGTGTCCTATGACTGGGTTCACTTACCCTATCCTTGCCACGATCATCTTTCGCATCCACATCTTTGACCGCAAGTATCTCCTCTCAAATATCATCCTCATCAACTAGCATAGGTGGATCAATGGTGCTCTTTCCATCATGAGTAGTAACTGCCATGCATTTTCCTTCATTCATAGGATTCTGGACTATGTTGCTAGGAGTATACCCCTCAGATAGTGATTAAGTTGAGTCGACACTTGACCAAACTATTGCTCAAATTGTTTGATGGCAACATAATGAGACTCAATCTTGTAATTTATATTGGAGATCTCAGATTTAGTCCCCCTTAGAGTATCATCTTGTTTCTCACTATCTTCAATAGGCGATCAACGATCAAACATATCTTCAACTCCTACGGTACTAGCACCTGCGTCGCGGTTATGTGGTAACCATCTTTGTGGCCCTAATCTATTTTTTTGTCTTGGCCTCGATTCTGGTCATAGTAAACTCCGAGGTTGTCTCTTAAAGATCCATCTTGATTGAATCTCCTACCTTAGTTTCCTTGACCTTGGAACCAATAATCCTGATTGGATCCTTGAGCGTTAGTCCAAAAATCCCCATCTGATCAGCAATAAAACAATTGTCGTCCTCATACTAGGCATCATCATACATGGGTACACACAAAGGTTGATTACCAACTGCATTGACTCGTTCTTGATTCTACTTCATCATTACCTCCATACTTGTACAAATTCAGGTGAGCTCTTACATAATCTCTTCATTTATCTTAGCTTGCTCGAAATCAATACTAATAGGGCATGAACTTTTGGTAGATGCTCTATGTCTTTGCCCCTATGCACAATTTCTCTTGACCACTCTCTCCACCCTTTTATCAATCCTTGCAAATGGTTGATCTAAGAAGATGCCCCCATAATGGTATCAACACAAGCTAGACTATTTTAATAAGGTCACGGTAGAAGATCTCCACCAGGGCATGAAAAACATTTTTGTCATCCGGAACACTCCTCAAGCACTTTGTAAACCGCTCTCATGTAGTACTGACAGAGTCACCAGGAAGTTGGTTAATGTAGTTGATCTGATCTTTCAACTTGAGCTTCTTAGATCTTGTGTAGTACCTCTCCATAAAGGCCTTCTGCAACAAAGCCCAACTAGTGATCAAACTCTGTGGGAGCTTAGATAGCCATAATGTTGCATTGGCTGTAAAGGATAATAGGAAGACACGAAGTCCCACAGCATCTATAGATAGATTCTATGTTCCCGTTATGCTCTTGTGAACGACTGTAACATTGTGTAGATGGCTATAAGGATCCTCCAACGGTAAGCCCACAAACAGCCCATGGTTCTACAACATCTAAAGAAACCCACTCGAAATCATGAACTTTGTGTCAGCTGATAGTGGAGGCAACAAATAGCTATGGTCACATCCATAGCCATAGGATTTAGCTAATATTGAATCCACTATTAAGAATTGGCATTGAAGTCATGTTGTCGTGGAGCAATGTCCTCAAGAGGAGGTGGGTTCTCATTATCAGCATTATCATTCTCATTGCCGACCATTGTTGGATTTATCTTGGGCCATTCTTCTCAATGTTCTCTAGATATCTAGGTCAAATAAAGTCAAGGGTCTGCGTCGACTTCGCGTGTTGGACATACACTACACCTACACCCTTACAAGAAACTAAAACACCAAAAAAAATGTAAAATAAGGGAAATAAGGATTAATGCCAAATCAGTTGAATTGAACAAGTTTAGCCATATTCCTAGGCAATGGTGCGACAATCGTGATGTCGCCCAAGTTGCACCTCCTTTTTGAGAATAAAACAATAGTTGTCAAGAAATAGAACCTAACCAAGTCTAGGGTCGAACCCAAGGGACCACTATAGACTTAGATTAATTCAATTGTAGCAATTTGAGTGATTAACTAGCTTATCTACCCGGGAGGGAGGGGTTTATAATAACAAATAAAAAGTAATCTTAACTAACACAAGTCTTTAACAAATATGGAGAGAAACTAAGGTATTGTGTTCCTCGTGATTCCCTAACTCAGTATCATCGGATAACCTAATTCTTTTCAAGGGTGTAGCATGAAGGAAGATATGTTAAATTCATCAAACCCTTTGACTCAGGCGAGAGGCAAATTTCACTAAATGACTTGGTCCATCTCAGTTATGTGACATTACTTACCCTTACCTATTATCCCAGTACAACCTCCCCTTGGCCCAGTTGGGTTGATTAGAGAAGAACATATCAATCGAATATTGTTAATTAATCTCTTTTCCTATTCAGTACTAATGTTACCCAAGATACACCTCTTTTTAGATGCTAAAGCAGTTATTATCAAAATATATAACCTAACTAAGGTTAGGGTCGAACCCATAGGAAATACGTAGACTCAAGAAAATTCACCGACATGCGATTTAAATAATTAACCAACTTAATTCCCCAAATGTGGGGTTTGCAATAATTAATGAGAAAATAAAATTAACTATCATAAAAGATAAGTCAATAATGGAGAGAAACTAGAGTATTGTGTTCCCCATGATTCCCCAACTCAGCAGTATTGGATAACCTAATTCTTTCTAGTGTATAGCATGTAGGACGGTAATTTATGTTTACCAAGCCCTTTGGTCAAAGGTGAGAAGTGAATTTCACTATGTGACTAGGCTCATCTCTATAGTGTACATTACTAACCATTACGTATTTTTCCTAGTACAATCTCTCCTTGGCCCAGTTTGGTTGATTAGATGAGAACACACCAATCGAATCCTGTTAATTAATCTTTTTTCCTATTCATTACTACCTTGGTCCAATCAATAATACTAGGCGGGTTCTAATGTTGGCCACCACTAGAAAACAAGCAAAGCAAAGAGAATTAATTAATACATGCATATACACCTTCCAAGAATTATGAATTATTCAGTTTTACTTTGTTAGTTTTTCATTGTTCCCATACCCCTAGTTGTGGATTTAGTTACTCATGCTATGTGTAGATGAAGGAATTACGAATTGAGAAGACATAATGGAACACTTAGACAAAAGAATTAAGAACAAGCAATCCAAATTTAATGAAAATCACAAGCTTAAAGACCGAATTAAATCACAAGTGTTCTCAAAGGCTCTCCAATATGATTCTACAATTTTCTCTCTCAAAATATTGATTTTTCTGAGTACTAGGCGAAAACTTCTGAAAAATAACCAAAAAATCCTATTTATAATAATTAAAATTCAAGTCCTAAACAAAATAGAAGAATTGGTCGGCATACCATACCAAAGATACTTTATGACCAGTATTGACTTCTATAGCCCATAATTAGGGTCTTGTACTCTACTGCTAGAATTTTGGACTTCAACTCTATGACAGCCCTCTTCGACTCGTAAAGTTATTTACGACTTGTAAAGGGGGTTTTATCTAATGGCATTCCTGCAAGTCCAATTCTCTGATCCTTAGGGCACGAACCCTCTTCTATAACTCATTTACAACTCGTTTGCATGTTCAGAAAATAAACATCAGGAAAAAGCCCCTCACTAGAAATATTCACGAAACCTCTTACGGTCTGTAAAATGATCTATGACCCATAGAGGGTCTCGTATGACAGAAAAAAAAGAGCAACTTCTAAAATTTTCCCCAACAATCATGGCCAACATGTAATCCTGCAAGTATAAACATAAAAACACATTAAACCAACTAACATCGCATTGGGAATACACAAAATTCTAAGTTTTAAGTATCAAAGGTGTTATATTTTAGCAGCACATCAACACCCTCAACTTAAAATTGTTTCTTGTCAAGCAATGAACTCAATCTAAAAGGACCATATTATAATACACAGACCTCAACCCAATGGAATACATCACATGCATCTCTAACCTTAAATACCCAACAGCTTTTCAAAATAGGATCAGATTGCTATCTAGCAAACCAATATGAAATGGTGCATGTGACAACACAACTATGACAAGAAAGATATTATCAACAATCCACAATCACTAAACAAGTTTAATATAACAATGCAATGTAAGTGCCCTCACAGAAAGAAGTCTCGTATTTGACACTCAAAGATATTTTCATGTTTATCGTTGGGACTATTCAAAATCACTCACTCTTACAAAAGATATTCATGCATAATGTCTAATACCATAGGCTTTCCCCTCCACTCAGTAGTGAGACCTTCCACCAATTGGACTAGGATCACTTTAGGACTTTCTACACGTGTAACGTAGGCTCAAGGGCTTTGGTATGATATTATGGGAAAATAGTAACTAAAGGTCCTCCTTGACATTGCGTTATTCTACACTTTCACCCGACCAAATCTGTTATTTTCTTATTATTTCTCCCTTTTTCCTATTTCAAGCTTCTTTGGGTGCTATTCTTTCATTTTTCAGCTTTTTGCCTTGTTTCTACACTTTATTTTTCTTTTTAGCTTACAACTAAGGCATAATTTATTTCTCTTGCACCTAGTACATGATTTTTCCTTTTTCTCTGTATCACTAACTCACCCCCCTTATTTCTTTTGTTTTACCCTTACACCAACCACCCTCAACTTACACTTTTAGTCCAAACCAGGGCCACTTTTGGTAGTCGCCATCAACTTAGGCTTTTTGCCTCAGTCAAGATGCACAATGTTCAAGGAAAGACCAGGGCTAATTTTAGGATTTTACAACTAACAAGGCTAGGTTAATCAGGTGTTGTCAAAGAATAGGTACATGTTAGGATCAAACATTAGGAACAAAGGGATTATATCTATTTTGGTTTGTCATTTTAGGCTAAGTGGACTATTAAGAACATTGGCCTAAGATCCTTTCCTAATCCAATTAATCTACAATCTAACTTTGTGTAACAGAGCAAGTTTTAAATTAGCACAAAACACAAGAATTTAGCAAATTATGCTCACACTCACATGGCACTGCATACATCGTCAACAAAAGACTCTCAGATCATGCTTTTTATCTTAATATACTCTCACTTTTCAGAACAAACATTGTCACACAGCTAAACATGCCTGGTAGCAATCTAGCTACTAATCAAAAGTTTTTATGGGTATCATTTTAAAAAATAAAACGCAATAATATGCTATATGCCACAAGTATTGGTACCATATACTACAAATATTATCTAAACATCCTAAACGTGCCGGTTCAACAAAAAGCAAATATCCATGAGGAAAAAAAACACAAGCAATAAAACGTCGGGATAAAAAATTGGGGTAAATATGGACCCCAAGCTTCTCAGAATTCACTGAGGCCCATAACTACCCACATGCCATCGAATAAGATGTGCATTGTCCCCAATGCACAAAATCAAAACAAAATAACACACAAGGGGTCAAAAAGCATACCTGGGTGCCTAAGAGCCATTCTTTACCTTGGGATGCCTCCCAACCAGCACCTGACTTATTGTCGCGACATGACATAGATGGCTTGAGTACTTAGACTTTCTCAATATGTTATTCTCCCTCAATATCCTTTAGGTCCAGAGCTAGAGTGCTAGTCATCATGCCTCTTTGAATCTGGTCTAGTTTGTCTGACACAATGTCCGAACTTTCGGTTAAGCTCTTTTATTGAAATAGAGTAATGTTCGAATTTATAGTTAATATTGGCAATATAAAATTAATCTCTCGCAAAGACTCATCTTATGCATCAGCCCTCTTTAGCAATTGGTCAAGCATCTCCTTGATTATGAGATTCCTATTCACCACATCGCGATTGTGGGGTGGGGGGAGATGTAGCGTCTACTCTTGTTGTCATTCCTACGGCCCTCATACTTGTCGTGGTGGCTTTCTCAAATGTCCTATGGCTTGGATAGCTCTTTTGTTTGCTTTATTAGCATCTCCAAATTGACTCTGTTTTGCGCAAGCATCCTAAGGATCTCCGCATTTATTTTTGCTTGGTCAGAATTCATATTAACAGTACCTGCACCTTTATTGGGTGCCTATTCATGGGCTTCGACACTTGGTTTGCCTTCGCCACCATATCTAGCTACTTTTCTATGGATGGTTGATCTATCAAGAAACCTCCCAAGAGGGTATCAACACATGCTTGATTATTTGCATCTAGATCTTGATCGAAACTTATTTGCATCTAGATATTGATCGAAACTTTCTACCAAGACATTCTCTGCAATTCTATGGTCTGGTGCACTCTTGAAGCAACTATTAAATTGCTCCCATTTGGCAAGGATTGAATCATCAGGAAGTTTCACAAAGTTATTGATCTAGCCCTTTAACATGAGCTTCTTTGGTTTAAGAAAGTACCTTGCTATGAAGGCTCTCTACAATTCTACCCAAATGGTGATCGAACCCTGTGGGAGATTAGATAACCATAATGCAGCATTGCCAATTAGTGACAGTAGGAATACACGAAGTCCCACAGCATGCATAGAAAGATTTAGTGTTCCCATCAAACATTAACAGATAAATGTGACATTGTGTAGGTGGCTATAAGGATCCTCCGACGGTAAGCCAGCAAATAGCCTATGGTTCTACAGCATCTGAAGTAACCCATTCAGGACTCTAAACTTTGTGTCTGACGGTAGTTGTGGCAACACAACTGCTCCAGTCTCCTCTATAGCCATAGAATTCAACCTGCACTATGAACCTTCTTATTCGTCACATCACCATCATATCATCGTCCTAATTAGCTTGAGACACATCTTGTAATTTAATGGTTAGGGATTAGCAATAAGCCCTAGGGACCTAACTCTAATACATGACATAGATCATGAAAAAGTGAAACATTTCCTAGAACGCCTCGTAGCCTCCTATTCATGGTCGTGGCACGCTTCACAACCATGAATAGAACTCTAATTCAGATGGTGTGTTAGACACCGAGGACCTAACAACCTAGTTCTCTGATACAAGTTTTACATGGTCAAAGCGTAGGGCCTAGAAATGACACGACGCATGGGATCCTGAAGGGACCCCAACCAAGCCTCTTAACATATCATTACACATACTTGGTCGCGAAAGCAAGAAAACAATCAACAAGAGATAGAAAATAGGGATAATTGAGGCTAAAGGACAACTTTCATATCACAAACAACAAGAGCCAGAAGAGAGTCAAAACTCATAGCATAATAAATATCGTGTTCAAAGACACCTCTAAACCTTAGATACTTAGTGGGGGCCAAGACAAGCAACCGATCTCACCCTTATAATAATGGCAATAGGTAATCCAAACATTACAAAACATAATCTAAACATAAGCTTGAGAAAAGATAGATATTGTCCCAGTACTCGAGGACTCACTATAAGCTAACTTGGACAATCCGTCTAGCCACGAGGAGAATCAATAAGAGCTCTGGTTCCTACATGGCGATATCATGTAGGTATAGAGTATGCATTAGTACGTTTGAATGTACTAAGTATGTAGGGTGCAATGGAACAAGAGATAGGCATCATTGGAAAAATGCGTAATCATAAGCAATAGATAGTGTACTAACAATATGACATGTACGAGTGATGCTTGAAGTAAAATCATACTTATATAGAACATAATACAAGTGTAAGGAGTGATAATTATTAGTGTAATCCAAGGCCTACCACCTCCTTGGAGATGCGCAAGAGGGACAAACCCCTTCATGAGGTTCATGGAGTACAAACACGCCCCCCAACAAGGTTGATGGAGTATAAACCCCCTAACAAGGTTGATGAGTACAAACCCCCAACAAGGCTTCATGGGCCCGCCACCTCCCGAGCGAGGTGATCAAAGTACAAACCCCTCAAAAAGGTTACCCGGGACTACAACCTCCCGGGTGAGGCTTGGTCATCCCCAACACTATAGAGATAATATCATAAACATATATTCCTTTCATCATCATATAATCATCATATATAAACCTTCCTTTCATCATCATAAAGTCATTCAACTTATAAGACATGCATTAGACCTTCAATTCCTCATGAATGCATAATCAGACATTTTATCAAACACTTGGCGGGTGTGTAGTGCTAGTTTAAAACCATGAAATTCAAGAGTGTTATCATGCTAACAAATCCAATGTAAAACCATCAGTAGATACTTGGTAACACCTCAAGCAATATTCATCAAATCTCATAATAGATCTTAGATTCATAGCCCAAAACATAGTGAAACAGTCTCAATTTCGTGAACCCCAACATAGCGTGCAGTGAATTTCATAATAATTAAGACCCATGAGAAAATCAACTTTAAATCATGCACTTTTAAAGGAAAGGAAGCTTGGACATCATGGGTGAAAGGAATGCATGAAACAAACCCACATACCTTAGCTTTGGAGATGAACTTGATGAATATTGGAGATGGAGACTTGAAGCTTGGTTGAATTCCTTAAGATCGGGAAAGGGTTTTGGCACTTGAATTTTGAGAGAAATATAAGCCTAAGTGTTTGAGTGAGTATTAGAAAATGTCTTGTATGATATGAGGGTAAAATATGGCTAAGCGTAGGTATTTTCATGCTTGGGAACACTTAGGCCCAAGACTCAAAAGCCTTGGACCGGACAAAGAAACTGGGCAGCAAAATACACTGAGACGCGTCGCGCCACTGACGCACCTGGACACTGCTTTTCGTCAAACTTAGAAAATCGAAATTGTAAATCGTTCGCTCTAAAATCAGGATTAGACCCATTTGCCACTCAATTTGACCCCCTGATCAACAGTATGAAGTCAGATTTGCGAAATTATGCATGGATTTTGAGATATAAGGAAATTACGATTCCAGGTAATTCCGAGGCACATTTTCGGACACTTTTTGGGGTCCTTTCAATATCTCACCGTTGGGAATATTTGTCCTCGAATGTCAAAGAAATGTACAAGAGAAGAGTAATCATAGAGAGGTCAGCCCCAACATGAATGAAACAATATGCTTTAAAAGACCATTTTTAAAATCTCAACGTAAGTGTAAAATCACCATGAACCTTTTCAATGTAAACATGAATGCATGCAAATGACTTAGGGGATTGAACGTGAGACATGAAATCAAAAAAAAAAAGAAAAAGGTTTGACATGATATCATAAGCTTGAATAGAATGAAAGAGGTACGGATACTACTCCTCCATGCCCGCTCCGGCTCTCTGAGAACACTATTGACTTGACGATTCTTCCACTAGGCCTTAACAAATACTACACCCTCACAAAACAACCTTTACTCATGTCCACCCAACTTCTCCACTAGACCTTCGCCTAAGTCAACTTATCTTCCACGATGTCCACAACCTCAAGAGCCCTATAAAACTTGAATCACCAACAGACCTCCTCAATCCTAGAATCTTAAAGAATCAGACGAACCATATCCTTATCCAAAGGCACTTTCCCCTCATATGCAACCTCATTAATCTCCCTCAACACTCTATGAAGACTTATAAATCATGAACTTGATTCCCTCTTTACCATAACAACTACTCCTTGCATGAGTGAAACCTCCAAATAGACCCAATCACCAACTTTGAATTCAAGCTCTCTTCTCCTCACATGGACATGGAACATTTGATAACCTTGGGTTGTTTCTAACCTTCCTTAATCAACCTTACTTTCTCCATAGCATTCACAACTATATCCGGACCCAACAAAGCCATCTCTCCCACTTCAAGCCACTCAACGGGTGATCAACGACGTCTCCTAAAGAGAGCCTCAAAAGGAGCCATGTGAATGCTAAAATGATAGCTATCGATATAGGGAAACTCAATAAATCAAAGATGATTATCCCAACTACTCTTTAACCCTAACACAAAATCCCTAAGCATACCCTCAAGTGTTTGGATAGTCCTTTTGACTTGGCCATCCATTTGAGGGCGGAAGGTCATACTAAGTTAAACTCTTGTACCAAGGCCCCTTTGGAAGGACCTCCAAAAAGTGAAGTAAATTGAGCACTACAATCTGTTATAATAGACAAGGGCACCCCATGAAATTTCACCAGCTCATGAATGTGCAATTTAGCATACTATTTGATACCATAAATAGTCTTAACCGGTAAAAATATAGCAAATTTGTCATCCTATCAACCACAGCCCAAATAGATTCAAAACCCTTTCTAAATTTGAGCAATCCAACCACAAAGTCCATTTAAATTTTCTCCCACCTCCAAGTAGGAATCTCTATATCTTAGGTTAGGCCACCCAACCTTTGGTGCTCGGCTTTGACTTGTTGATAATTATGATAATAGGATACAAATTTGATGATGTCCTTCTTCATGCCTCCTTACCAATCCACCTCTCAAATCCATATACATCTTGGTAGAACCAGGGTAAATAGAATGAGAAGAATAATGGACCTCATCAAGGATTTTCTCCCTCAAACCATCAACACAAGGCACACATAACCTGCCTTGGTACTTAAGGGCACCATCTCTCCCTTGGGAAAAAACCTCCACCTTGCCCTCTTTCACCAAGGCCTTCAATTCCAACAAGGAGAGATCAAGATCTTGCTTTGCTCTTACCTCATCAACCAAAGAAGATTTAGAACCATCAACAACAATAACACCACCATTGTCCACCTCTTCTAACCTAACCCCCAATTTAGACAACTGATGCACCTCCCTAGCAATCTCTTTATCACCACCATCAACATGTACTAGGCTACCCATAGACACTCTACTCAAAGCATCCGCCACAATATTAGTCTTATCGGGACGATAATGCACACTCACATCATAATCCTTAAGAAGTTCAAACCACCTCCTTTGTCTCAAGCTAAGATCCTTTAGGTGAACGCATATTGGAGACTCTAGTGAATGGTAAATACATCAACATGCACCCCATACAACCAATGACGTCAAATTCAAAGCAAATACAATGGTGGCCAACTCAAAGTCATAGATAGGATAACCCTTCTCATGCATCTCAAATTAGCTAAAAGCATAGGCTCCCACTTAACCATCTTGCATCAACACACAACCGAAAACTATCCGGGAGACATCAAAATACATAACAAACCCTTCCAACCCATCAGGTAAGAACAAGATAGGAGCGGAGATAAGCTTATTCTTCAAGGCTTGGGAACTCCTTTCACACTCATCGGTCACACAAACATAGCCTTCTTTTGTGTCAACTTATTCATGGGAGAAGCAATAGAAGAGAACTCATTCACAAACCTTCCATAGCAACTCGCTAAGGCCAAAAAGCTCCTAATGTCTGATGGAGGTCAATGGTCTAGGCCGATTTCTAATCACATATGTCTCCATAGGATCAATATTAATACCATCCTCCGACACCACATGACCTAGGGAGGTAACCTACTTTCACCACATTTCACACTTCACATACTTAGCATACAACTCTTCTTACCCCAAGATTTACAACACTACCCCCAAATGGTTCACAAGCTCTAAATAATCAATACTTCATCAGTACAGACCACCACAAACATAACAAGGTAGGGACTAAAGACCCCATTTATGAGACCCATAGATATAACCTGGCATATGTCAAACCAAAAGGGCACTAATCCAAATTCAAAGTATCCGGAAGGATTTCACTAACCCATTAATCATTGGACTCACCTCAATAGAAGTAACGTAGGTTCAACATCCCTAACTCTTACAAGGTGTTAAATGCAACCCTTAGAGATTAATTGTACCTTAAGACAAGAAACAGACTTGCCCCTTTGCAACAACTTTACAAGCTCCCACTTAAAGACAAATTTAATAGGGAATCAGAATTTAACTCTATGAGCCCTACATTCAATAGGGACACAACACTAACGCAACTAATCCATCCCAAGCATAGCATCAAAATCCACCACATTAAACCCAACAAGTCACAAGGCAAGACCTAATGCAATATAAACATAGAACAACACCTATGAACCTTCAAACAACATCAGGCTCACCAATGAGATAGACACCAAAGAGAGTTCGAAACACACATGAAACCCACTAGCAACCAAAAAAGTAATGAAAGAGATAGTGGCACTCAGGCCTATCAATGCAAACAAAACAAATCCAAAGGAAATTTTAATATATCGGTAACAACATCGGGCACCTCATCTCCTTCTTGAGTCACTTGATCAACATGACCACCTTGATCTAAAGGTCGACCACCCTTATACCTCCTTAGAGCACATGGACAATCAACTAGCGTGTGACCCACTTCACTAAATCCAAAACAAGCACTAGAATGACTCTGACACATGCCACCATGGTTCTACCTAAACGTAGGGAACTTGAGATTAGTCATTCCACTATCACCCCTTTTACCCTTATTGTGTCTATGAAGGCAATCTATTATCTTGTGACCCTCCTCTCCGCAACCATAACAAGCATTGATACCCTTCAAACATAGGCCATCATGGCCTCTACCACATCTTGGGCACCTAGTATAAGGCACCATACCACCACTACCTCTAAATTTGGGACTTTGGAACTTCCCTTCACCACGAGCCCTCTTGGTCTCCTTACCGCTCCTCTTACTGTTGAAGTCTTAGGAGCACTCACTTGTTGATCAAGGTGAGTTGCCAATTTTGTTGCCACTTTGGCCAATACCTAAAGAGCATTGCGAACCTCTGCATTCATCATATCACTATCCTGAGTAGCTTGAGACATATCCTGTAATGTAACAGTTAGGGATTAGCAATAAGCCCTAAGGGACCTAACTGTAACGCACAACATAGATCATGAAGAAGTAAAACGTTTCCTAGAACAGCTCATAGCCTCTTATTCATAGTCGTGGAATGCTTCACAACCATGAATAAGACTCTAATCGACGTGGTATGTTGGACGTCAAGGACCTAACAACCTAGTGCTCTAATACCAAATCTGTCATGACCCAAGCCTAGGGCCTAGATGTGACATGGTGCACGGGAACTCAAAGGGACCCCAACCAAGCCTCTTAATATATCATTACATATCATTGGTCGCAGAAGTAAGAAAACAATCAACAAGAGATAGAAAATAGGGATAATCAGGGCTAAGGAACAACTTTCATATCACAAACAACAAGAGTCAGGAGAGAGTCAAAACTCATAGCACAATAAATATCGTGTCCAAAAACACCTCTAAACGCTAGATACTTAGCTAGGGCCAAGATAAGAAATCGAGATCACCCTTATAATAATGGAAATAGGTAATCCAAACATTACAAGAAATAATCTAAATATAAGCTTGAGAGAAGATAGATATTGTCCCCAGACTTGACGACTCACCATAAGCTAACTTGGACAATCTGTCTAGCCACAAGGAGAATTCAATAGGAGCTCTGGTTCCTACATGGTGATACCATATAGGCATACAGTATGCATTAGCATGTTTGAATGTACTAAGTATGTAGGGTGCAATGCAACAAGAGATAGGCATTATAGGCAAAATATATAATCATAAGCAATAGATAGCATACTAACAATATGACATGTATGAATGATGCTTGAAGTAAAACTATGCTTATATAGAATATAATATGAGTGTAAAGAGTGACTATTCTTAGTGCAATCCAAAGCTACCACCTCCTTGGTGAGGTGCATGATGTACAAACCCCTTCATGAGGTTGATGGAGTACAAACCCCCATCAAGGTTGATGGAGTAAAAACCCCCCAACAAGGTTGATGGGTACAAACCACTAATTGGGTTGCATGGGCCTGTTACCTCTCAAGTGAGGCGATTGAGATACAAACCCCTCAACAAGGTTACCTGAGCCAACAACCTCCCGAGTGAGGCTTGGTCATCCCCGACAATATAGAGATAATACCATATACATACATTCCTTTCATCATCATATAATCATCATATATAAACCTTCCTTTCATCATCATAAAGTCATTCAACTAATAAGACATGTATTGGACCTTCAATTCCTCAAGAATCCGTAACCGGACTTTTTATAAAACACTTGGTAGGTGTGTAGTGCTAGTGTAGAACCATGCAATTCAAGAGTGTTATTATAATAGAAAATCCAATGTAAAGTCATCAGTAGATACTTGGTAAAATCCTCAAGCAGTATACATCAAAATCATTTATCAAATCTCACAATAGATCTTAGATTCATAGCCCAAAATATAGTAAAACAGTCATAATTTCACAAACCCCAATATAGTTTGCAGTGAATTTCATAATAAATAATACCCATGAGTAAATCAACTTTAAATCATGCAATTTTTAAGAGAAGGAATCTTGGGCATCATGGGTGAAAGAAACACATGAAACAAACCCACATACCTTAGCTTTAGAGATGAACTTGATGAAGAATGGAGATGGAGACTTGAAGCTTGGTTGAATTCCTTAAGATCTGGAGAGGGTTTTGGCACTTGAATTTTAAGAGAAATATAAGCCTAAGTGTTTGAGTGAGTAGTTGGGAATGTCTTGTATGATATGAGGGGGAATATGGCTAAATATAGATATTTTTATGCATGGGAACACTTAGGGCCACGACTCAAAAGCCTTGGACTAGACAAAAAAACTGGGCAGCAAAATATACTGAGGCGTGTCTTTCCACTAACGTGCCTAGACACTTTTTTCATCAAACTTAGAAAATTGAATTTGTGAATCGTTCGCTTTAAAATCGGGGTTAGACCCATTTTCTCCTCAATTTGACCCTCTGATAAATAATATGAAGTCGAATTTTTGAAATCACGCATAGATTTTGAGATATATGGAAGTTACGATTCTAGGCAATTTAGAGGCACATTTTTGGGCACTTTTTGGGGTCGTTTCAATCAATGAGAAAATAAAACCAACTATCACAAGAGAGAAGTAAATAATGGAGAGAAACTGAGGTATTTTTTTTCCACGATTCCCCAACTCAGTATCACCTGATAACCTATTTCTTTTCTGGTGTATAGCATGCAGGACGATAATTTATGTTCACCAAGCCTTTTAGTCAAAGGTGAGAGGTAAATTTCACTATATGACTTGGCCTATCTCTATACTGTGCAATACTAACCATTAACTATCCCCCCCCCGTACAACCTCCCCTTAGCCTAGTTTGGTTTATTAGACTAGAACACATCAATCAAATCCTATTAATTAATCTCTTTTCCAATTCGTTGCTGCCTTGGTCCAGTCAGTATCACTAGGTAGGTTCTAATGTTGGCCAATACTAAAAAACATCCAAAGTGAAGAGAAAATTAATGAAATGCCCCAAAAAGGCCCAAAAAATATGTTTCGAAAATGCCCATAATCGTAATTTACACATATCTCAAAATCCATGCGTGATATAAAAATTCAACTTCATATTTTTGATCAGAGGGAAAAATTGAGTGGGAGATGGGTATAACCCAAATTTTAGAAAACCCATAACGAAAAATGATTTTCCCAAAATTTTCTAAAACTGAGAGCGTCGCGATGGCTCCGTGACATAGACCTGTCATAAAGTAGTGTTATCACTTAATTTTTCTGTTTTGGCCTAAAGCATTGTGGTCATGGCCCCATGCCCATTTACACGTGAAATATCTCATACTTAGTAATTTTTCAACTCAATATCACTAAAAAAGCCTCTCTAAAACCTCTAAACCATTTTATCAAAAAAAATTTATCTAAATTCAAGTGTCTCAAGTTTAATTCCAGATCTCAAGAACTCTATTCAAGCTTCAATTCTCCTTCAAGTCTACATCAAGGAATCCCCAAATTTAGGTATGTGGATTTCATCCATTGGGTCTTTTCACTTATGGAGCCCAATCTTCTTTTTTATGAAAATTACATGTTTTTAATTGTATCATCTATGGATATCTCCTATTATGAATTTTGATTATAAATAATGTTTGGGCTTTATGAAATGTTGATTGAATATTCATGTTTATCCACTTAATCTTATACTACGAATTGTTTTTGTCTATTGAGACTATGCATGTTTTGGGCTATGAAATTATGATCTATTATGAGATCTAATGATGGATTTAAAGGTATCTCACATGAGGGTTTTACTATGTGTTGACAGTTTTATTTACATTGAGTTTTCTCATATTATTTAACTCTTCAATTGTATGTTTTGGAACTAGCATTACACACCTATTAAGTGTTTGATAAAATTTTTTGAAAAGGATTTACAAGTTATTGATGGTCTATTACATGATTTATAAGTCAAATGACTTTATAATGATTAAGGGCTTGCATGTATGCATTGAATTCATGAAAAATATCGATAGTGTTGCAAGTTGACCATACCTTGTTGGTGGGTGACATGCCCAATCACCTTGTTGAGGGTGGTGACATGCTTCGACCACCTTGTTGGGGGGTGACAAGCCCATACCACCATATTGAAGGGCTGATACATTGACGACCTTGTTGGGGGTGATATGCCCATACTACCATGTTGAGGGGTAGATACCTCGACCACCTTTGGGGGGTGACATACCCATACTACCATGTTGAGGGGTAGATATCTCGACCACCTTGTTGGGGATGAAATGCCCATACTACTATGTTGAGGGATGGATATCGCAATCACCTTCCAAGGGGGTGACTTGCCTTGGACTCCAAGAAATAGTTCGCTTAGTCTATGTTGGTTATGGTCTCTTCCCATACATGTAATCTATATTTGCAAGTAATATGATTTACAAGAATGTTTCACTTCAAGAATTAATCATGCATGCCATATCGATATTATACTTATCCATTGCTTATGATTCTGTATTTTAACTATGATGGTTTAGGTCTTATTGCATTGCATCTTACATACTTAGTACATTCAAATGTACTAATGCATACATTATGCCTACATGATGTTACCATGTAGGAGTCAAAGAACCTCTTGATCATCCTTCACGTGGCTAGTTTTGGCATTTCGAAAGATAAGCTTTAGTGAGTCCTCAAGTCTGGGGACACTAGCTATGCTACTCTTACTATTTGATATCACTTTATGTTGAATACTTGATACTACGAGAGTGAGCACAGAAAGTGTCTTGTCCTGCGCTCCAATCTATGTTAGAGGTGTTGTTGGAACAGTTGATGTACTTAAGCTATGATCTTGACTTTTGAGTATTTTTATGATTATCAAAGACTTCCTTTAGTCCCGTTTCCCCCATTTATATCTCTTTTTGTTGTTATTATATTTTTGCGACCAAGGATGTGTGACTGATATGCTAAGAGGCTTGTTTGGGATTCCTTCGAGTTTTCATTCGTCGTTTCATGTCTAGGCCCTAGGCTCGAGTCATGAAAAACTTGGTATCAAATCACTATGTTGTAAATAGTCCTCATGATCCAACACACCTCATCGATTAGATCTTATTCATGGTTGTGAAGCAGGCCACGACTATAAATAGGAGGTTGTGAGATGTTCTAGAAAATGTTTCACTTCTTCACAGTCTATATCATGCTTTAGATTTACGTGTAAGGCTTTTTCCCTAATGAATGCTCTTTGCTCTTCTAGATCATGTTGATTCCAAGAGGGAGATTAAGGAGGGCCCTAACACCTGAGAAGCAACTGGCTCCTCCTGCTCCTCAAGCTCCTCAAGCTCCTCAAGGTGGAGGGGTGGCCCAAGATGAGTTCTATGATACTATTACAATGTTGGTTGTGCTATTACCAACCAAATTCACCAAGGGATCCAATCCCCTCATGCTCCTACCCCAGCCTCAAGGGTGAGGGATTTAACTAGGATGAATCCACCAGAGTTCTATGGGTCCAAGGTGGGTGAGGATCCCTAAGAATTAACCAATGAGGTGCATAAGGTGTTGTCCATTATGGAGGTTAGCTCAGAGGAAAAAATGGAGTTGGCACCCTACCAATTCAAAGGGTGGCTCAAATTTGGTTTATACAATGGAAGTTGGAGAGGAGAGATGATGATGTTATTCCTTGGGAGGAGTTGAAAGTCATTTTCCTCAACTGGTTCTTTTCTATCGAGCTAAGGGAGGCTAAAATGATGGAGTTATGAACCTTAAGCAAGGTTCCATGAGTGTGAAGGAGTAAGCCCTTAAGTTCAACCAACTCTCCAAGTATGCCCCACAATTGGTTGTCGAGTTGAGATCAAGGATGAACAAATTTTTGTCAAGTGTATCTGACTTAGTTAATGAGGAGTCTCATACTGCCATGCTAATAGGTGATATTGATTTGTCCCGCCTCATGACATATGTCGAACAATTAAAGGGGGAGAAGCTTAGAAAAAGAAGTGGTGAGTCCAAAAGTGGTGGCCGGTTTCCTGAAGGACACAATTTCCAAGGCCAAGGGTCTTCCAGTGCTCCTGAAAGGAGATAATCTAATGACAATCAAAGATCCCAAGGTGGTGGTGGTGTGGTGCGTAACCCTATGTGCCAAAGATGCGGTAGGAACCATAATGGCGCATGATTGAAGGACTCCAATGCTTTGCTATGGTTGTGGTAAAGTGGGTCGTAAGGTGATTGATTGTCCTTGTTCTCGAAACAAAGGTAGAGATGGTCGTCCACAAGGCCAAGGTGAAAATGCGGGTCAAAAGATGAAAGGAGGCCAACAAAGGGGTGCTCCAAGGCACAATAGATTTTATGCTCTTCAAGGGAGACAAGGAGTGGATGAGGTTCTCTATGTCATCACCGGTATGTTAAAGTTTTTTGATTTTGATGTATGCTTTGATAGACCTGGGTACCATTCTTTCTTTTATTACTCCATTTATTGCCAAAAAACTTCATGTTAGTTCCGAATTGTTGTGTGAACCTTATGAAGTGTCAACCTCTATTGGTGAGTCCATTGTTGCTAGAAGAGTTTATAGAAATTGTCCCATGTTCATCTTGCATAAAATCTTGCCTTGTGATTTTATTGAGTCAGATATAGTGGATTTTGATATCATTCTTGTGATGGATTGGTTGCATGGATATTATGATTCTATTTATTGTAGTACCCGTAGGGTTAAATTCTAGTTCCCTTATGAACCCATCCTTGAGTGGGAAACTTGTGATGTGGTGGTTAAGGGTAGATTCATTTTTTTCCCGTAAAGCCCAAAAGTTAATTTCTAACGGTTGTCTCCATCATCTTGTGAGGGTTAGGGAGGTCGAGTCTAACGTCCTTCCTATTAAGTTGGTTCTGGTAACTAATTAGTTTCTTGATGTCTTTCCCTATGAGCTTCCCGGTGTTCCACCCGAAAAGGGAAATAGATTTTTGTATAGACCTCCTTCCCAATACTCAACCCATTTCCCCTTTACTGTATATCCCTGATGGAGTTGAAGAAGTTGAAGGAACAATTAAGGGATTTGTTGGAGAAGGATTTAATAAGGCCTAGTAAGTCACCTTCGGGTGTACCGATGTTGTTTGTGAAGAAAAAGGATGGTTCTATTAGAATGTGCATTGATTACCGGCAACTTATTAGAGTCACCATAAAGAATAAGTATCCTCTACCAAGGATTGATAACATTTTTGATCAACTTCAAAGGGCTAGTCACTTTTCTAAGATTGATCTTTGGTTCGGGTATCACCAAATGAAAGTGAGGGAGTGTAACATTCCTAAGACGGCATTTTTGATCAACTTCAAGGGGCTAATCACTTTTCTAAGATTGATCTTCAGTCCGGGTATCACCAAGTGAAAATAAGGGAGTGTAACATTCCCAAGACGGCTTTTTGGACTAGGTATAGGCACTTTAAGTTTGTGGTTATGTCATTTTTGTTGACTAATGTGCCGTCTTTATTTATGCATCTCATGAATAGGGTCTTTAAACCATACCTTGATTTGTCTATGGTGGTTTTTATTGATAATATCTTGCTTTATTCCCATAGTGAGGAGGAGCATGTGGATCACATGAGAGTGGTATTGCAAATCTTGAGGGAGGAGAGGTTGTATGCAAAATATGAAAAAATATGAGTTTTGGTTGAAAAAGGTTGCTTTTCTAGGGCATGTGGTGTCGGTTGATGGCATTAGGTGGATCCTAAGAAGACGGAGGTGATTACAAATTGTCCTAGAACTTTGACTCCATACATTAGATGTTTTCTTGGGTTAGGCAGGATATTACCGGAGGTTTGTAAATGGTTCTCTTCTATTGTTTCTCCCATGACTAATTTGACCAAAAAGAAGGCAAAATTTGTGTGTACCAAAGAGTGTGAAAAGAGTTTCCAAACATTGAAAGATATGCTTGTCTTCGCTCCCAACTTGTCCCTACCGGAAGGGTTGCAAGGGTTTGTTATATATTGTTATGCCTCTAGAATTTGTTTGGGGTGTGTTTTGATGCAAAGTGGTAAGGTGATAGCATATGCCTCTAGACAACTTAAGGTGCATGAGAAGAATTATCCCACCTATGATCTTTAATTGGCAGCAGCGGTACTTGCTTTGAAAATTTGGCATCATTGCTTGTGTGCTGTTCATGTTGATGTGTTCACTTACCACAAGAATCTCCAATATGTGTCCACCCAAAAAGATCTTAACTTGAGAGATGAAAGGTGGTTGGAGCTCCTTAAAGATTATGATATAAGTGTGCATTATCATCCTGACAAAGCTAATGTTATGACTGATACTCTAAGTAGGGTGTCTATAGGTAGTCTAGCTCATGTTGATGATAGTGGCAAAGAGGTTTCTAGAGAGATTCACCGGTTGGTTAGATTGGGGGTTAGGTTGGATGACGTTAACAATGATTGTGTAGTGGTTGTTGATGTTTCTAAATCTTCCTTGATTAAGGAGTTAAAGGAAAAACAATATCTTAACCCTGTCTTGCTAAAGTAAAAGGCCTTGGTGAGAGATGGTAAAGTGGAGATTTTCTCCCAAGGGGGTGCCCTTAGGTACCAAGGTAGATTGTGTGGCAAATGTGGGTGATTTGTTAGAATTGATCTTGAAGGAGGCCCATAATTAATCCTATTCCATTAACCTCGCTTCTACAAAGATGTATAGAGACTTGAGAGAGGTTTATTGGTTGGGTGGTATGAAGAGTGACATTGCTAAGTTCATATCTGAATGTCACAATTACCAATAAGTGAAAGTCGAACATCAAAGGTCGGGTGGCCTAGCCCAAGATATAGAGATTCCTACTTGGAAGTGGAAGGAAATCAGCATGGATTTTATGATTGAGTTGCCTAAGACTAAGAAATATTTTGACTCTATTTGGGTTGTGGTGGATAGAATGACAAAGTTCGCTCACTTCTTATCGGTCAAAACCACTTATAGTGTCAAAGATTATGCCAAGTTGTATATACATAAGTTGGTTAGATTGCATGGGTTGCCCTTCTCTATCATTTTGGATCATGGTGCTCAATTCCCTTCTCACTTTTGGAGGTCTTTCAGAAGAGATATTGTTACCAAGGTTAAGCTTACCACGACCTTTCATCCTCAAACGGATGGTCAAGCTGAGAGGACTATCCAAAATCTTAACGATATGCTTAGAGCTTGTGGTTTTGAGTTTAAGGGTAGTTGGGATGAACATCTTCCACTCATTGAATTTGGTTAAAACAATAGCTACCACTCAAGCATTGGTATGGTTCCTTTTGAAGCTTTTTATGGTAGGCATTGTAGATCCCAAATTGGGTGGTTTGAAGTGGGGGAAATGGCTTTGCTAGGTCCAGATTTGGTCATAGAAGTCTTGGAGAAAGTGAGGTTTATTAGGGAGAGGTTGAAAATAGCCCAAAGTATACAAAAGACCTACTCCGATGTGAGGAGAAAAGATCTTAAGTTTAAGGTTGGTGATTGGGTTTACTTGAAAGTCTCACCTATGAAGGGTGTGGTTCAATTTGGCAATAAAAGGAAATTAAGCCCAAGGTTTATGGGTTCTTATAGAGTTTTGAGGAGGATTAGTAAGGTTGTCTATGAGTTGGAATTGCCTATGGAGATGAATATGGTTCATCTAGTCTTCCATGTATCCATGTTGAGAAAGTGTGTGGGTGACCCTAATGCTATACTCTCTTTGGATGTTGTGGGTGTTGTAGAAATAATTTGATTTATGAAGAAGTCCCGGTGAAGATTTTGGATAGACAAGGGAAGAGGTTGAGAAACAATGATGTAGCTTCCGTCAAGGTCTTTTGGAGGAACCAACAAGTTGAATGTGCCACATGAGAAGCCGAGGCAGACATGAGAAAGCGATATTCATATCTTTTCCACTCTACTCAAGCTGAAGGTACTAACTTAATTCCCCTATATGATTTCAAGTCATAAGTTTTAGCCCTAATGTCATTTTACATGCATTCATGTTTACGTTGCCAAGTTTATGGTTAATTTTGACATTCTTGTTGAGATTTTTGAAAATTATGTTTAAATGCATTGTTTCATACATGTCAGGCTGAAATCTTCATGAGTTCTTCATGCACATTTCTTTGAACATTCGGGGACGAATGTTCTCAATGGGGGAGATATTGAAATGCCCCAAAAATGTGTTTGTAAATGCCCATAATCATAATTTCCATATATCTCAAAATTTGTGCTTGATATCAAATATTTGACTTCATATTCCCGATCAAGGGGCAATATTGAATGGAAAATTGGTATAACTCGATTTTAGAAAACCATAGCAAAAAATGATTTTCGCAAAATTTTGGGAAACAGAAAGGGTACGCGATGGCTTCACGACGCGGACCTGTCGCGAAGCAGTGTTATCACTTTCTTAATTTTTCTATTTCAGTGTAAGGCATTGGGGTCATGCCCCATGCCCATTTACACATGAAATATCCCATACTTAGCCATATTTCAACTCAATATCACTCAAAAATCCTCTCTAAAACGTCTCAACCATTTTATCAAAACTTTTCATCCAAATTCAAGTGTCTCAAGTTTAATTTTGGATCTCAAGAAATCTATTCAAGCTTCAAGTATCCTTCAAGTATACATTAAGGAATCCCCAAATTTAGGTATGTGGGTTTCATTCATTGGGTCCTTTTACCCATGGAGCCCAATCTCCTTTTCTATGGAAATTACATGTTTTTAAGTTGTATCATCTATGGATATCTTCTATTATGGATTTTGATTATAAATTATACTGGAGTTTTATGAAATGTTGATTGAATATATACTTATCTACTTCAATCTTATACTATGAATTGGTTTTGTCTATTGAGACTATGCATGTTTTGGGCTATGATAATATGATCTTTATGAGATATGATAATGGATTTCAACGTATCTTACATGAGGGTTTTACTATGTGTTGGTGGGCTGATTTACATTGAGTTTTCACATATCATTTCACTCTTGAATTGCATGATTTTGAACAAGCATTACACACCCACCAAGCATTTGATAAAATGTTTTGACAAGGATTCTCAAGTTGTTGATGGTCTATTATATGGTTTATAAGTCAAATGACTTTATGATGATTAAGGGCTTACATGTATCATTGAATTCATGAAAAATATCTATAGTGTTGCAAGTTGATCACACCTTGTAGGGGGGTGACATGCCCAATCACCTTGTTGAGGGGGGTGACATGCCTCGACCACCTTATTGGAGGGTAACATGCCCATAACACTATGTTGAGGGGCGGATACCTCGACCACCTTGTTTGGAGTGACATGCCCATACTACCATGTTGAGGGATAGATACCTCGACCACCTTTTTGGGTGGTGACATGCCCATACCACCATATTGAGAGGTGGATACCTCAATCATCTTTTAAGGGGGTGACATGCCTTGGATTCCAAGTAATAGTTCGCGTGGTCTATATTGGTTATAGTCTCTTCCCACACATGTAATCTATATTTGCAAGTTATATGATTTACAAGCATATTTCACTTCAAGCATTGATCGTGCATGTCATATTGATATTATATTTATCCATTGCTTACGATTATGCATTTTGACTATGATGGCTTATGTCGTATTGCATTGCATCCTAATACCTAGTACCTTCAAACGTACTAATGCATATTCTATGCCTACATGATGTTACCATGTGATAATCGGAGCACCTCTCGATCATCCTCCACGTGGCTGGTTTTGGCATTTTGGAAGATAAGCTTTGGTGAGTCCTCAAGTCCGGAGACACTTGCTATGCTACTCTTACTATTTGATATCTCTTTATGTTCAACACTTGATACTATGAGGGTGAGGCCGGAAAGTGTCTTGGCCTGTGTTCCAATCTATGTTAGAGGTGTTGTTGGAACAATTGATGTACTTATGTTATGAGCTTAACTCTTGAGTATTTTTATGATTATCAAAGGCTTCTTTTAGTCTTGTTTCCCCTATTTATATCTCTTGTTGTTGTTATTATGTTTTCGCGACCAAGGATGTCTGAATGATATACAAAGAGGCTTGTTTGGGATTCCTTCGGGTTCCCATTCATCATGTCACGTCTAGGCCCTAGGCTTGGGTCATGACAATTAATTAATACATGCATATACACCTTCCAAGAATTATGAATCATCTAGTTTTACCTTGTTAGTTCTTCATGGTTCCCATAATCCTTGTTGTGGATTTAGCTACTCATGTTATGTGTAATACATGAATTATGAATTAAGAAGACCTAATTAAGAACTTACACAATAGAATTAAGAACAAGCAATCCAACTTTAATGAAAATCACAAGCTTAAAGATCTAATTAAACCATTAGTATTCTCAAAGACTCTCCAATATGATCTTACAATTTTCATTCTCAAAATATTGAATACTCTGAGTACTAGGCGAAAACTTCTGAAAAATAACCTAAAAGTCCTATCTATTATAATTAAAATTCAAGTCTTAAAAAAAATAGGAGAACTGGTAGGTACGCCATACAAAAGGTACTTTATGACCCGTATTGACTTCTACGACTTGTAATTGAGGTCTCGTACTCAGCTGCTAAAATTTTAGACATCAACTCTGCGATAACTCTACGACTCATACAGTTATTTATGACTAGTAAAAGGGGTTTCGTCTGATGATATTCCTGCAAGTCTCATTCTTTGATCCTCAGGATAGAATCCTTTTTTATGAATCATAAACTCCTCTATGACTCGTCTGCATTTTCTTAGAATAAACTTCAGAAAACAACCTGAAACCCCCCTAAGGCCCATAGAATGATCTACGACTTGTAGAGGGTGTCATGTAATAGCAAAAATCAGCAACTTCTAAAATTTTCTCCCAAAGTCATGGCCAATCTATAATCCTACAAATACAAACACAAAAACACATAAAGTCAACTAACATCGCATTGGCAACACACAAAATTCCAAGTTTTAAGTATCAAAAGTATTGTATTTTGGCAGAACATCAATTACTATCTTGGTCTAGTCAGTGACGCTAAGTGGATTCTAATATTGGCCACCACTAGAAAACATGAAAAACCAAGAGAGTTAATAAATATGTGCATAGTCACTTTTCAAGAATTATGAATTATCCAGTTTTAAGTTGTTAGTTCTTCATGGTTCTCAAAACTCTAGTTGTGGATTTAGCTGGTCATGATTTGTGTAGAGGCTAGACTTATTAATTTGAATAACATAATAAGAACTTACAAAATTGAATTAAGCACAAGTAAATCCAAGCTTCAATGAGATTGACAAGATTATAATTAGAAAATTAAATCAAATAGTACAAGTGTTTCTCAAAACTCTCTAATGTTTTCTCTACTCTATCTCACTATTTTCTGTTAACTATTCGAAATGTCTAAGAAAAATAACCTAAAAAACTATTTATAAAATTTAAAATACACGTCCTAAACAAAATAGGATAAGTCGCTCGACACACCTCCCAAGATGCTTTGCGAGTCGTATTATGTTCCACGGCCCGTAATCTAACTTGCATACTTTGTTTCTGCAAAACTAAGACTTGTGTCCTACGGTACCCCTCTGTGGCTCATAAAAAGGTTCTATGGCACCTAAGGGGTTTTGTCTAATACAACTTCGGAAAGTCCTCCTTCTCTGATCTTCAAGGCATGAGACTTGATCTATGACTCATAAAATATTTCACGATCCATCTGCATATTCGTAGAACAAACTTCAGAAATCTATCCCTCATTGGAATTTTCCATGAAACCTCCTTCACGTCCCATAGAATGCTCTACGGTATGGAAAGGGTCTCGTACATCCTCAAAATCAGCAACTTCTGTCTTTTCTTCTCAAAATCAATGACAACCCTGAAATCCTACAAACCAAACACCAAAACAAATATAACCCACTAACATTGTATTAAGAACACACAAAATTCCACGTTTTAAGCATCAAAAGTGCATTTTGACAGCACATCGGACTGAATTAGAAGGTTGAGATTAATTTGTTGTTTATTGTGATGACCCATATGTATGTTTGGGTTATGTTTTGAGGAAAAATTATAAGTCATTGCATATGATCTAAGCCAAATGAAGGTGCACGTACGGATGTATTTAACTCATGATCTTGAATTTGCAGTGGTTATATTTATATTGAATATTTGGAATCACTACTTGTGTGGGGTTCATGTTGATATTTTTTCGGACAACAAAAGCTTATGATATATGTTTAGCCAAAGGGACTTATACCTTATTCAAAGTAGATGGCTTTGATTATTTATGGACTATGACATTAGTGTGACGTGCCATCTTAATAAAACTAATGTTGTTGTCGATGTTCTTAGTTTGTCGCCTAGTTGAAGCATTGCTCATGTGCAAGATGGCAAGAAAGATTTGTTAAAGGAAGTGCACTGACTAACCTTGTTGGGTGCAAGGTCCAGTAACTCTATTGAGGGTGATATTCTTGTGAATAATGTGTTAGAATCACATTGGTAGTGGATGTGAAAGAAAAGAAAGACATGGATACAACCTTTGTTAAGTTGAAAAAATTGGTGCTTGATAAGAAGATTGAGATTTTCTCTCAAAAGGGATATTGGGTACTTCATTACCAAGGTCGATTGTGTGTTTCAAATGTTGATTCCCTGAGAGAGATGATATTGAATGAATCCTATAAATCTCGATATTCCATCCATTTGGATCCACAAAAATGTGTAGAAACTTAAGGGAAGTGTATTAGTGGAATGGTATGAAGAATGACATAGCAAGATATCACGACCAAAGCATAGGGCCTAGACATGACATGGCTAATGAGGGACCCGAAGGAACCCAAACAAGCCTCTTAGCATATTTATCACACATCATTGGTCGCAGAAGCAAAATAACAATAACAAGAGGTATAAATAACAGAAAAGGGACTAAGGGAAGTCTTTGATAATCATAAAATACTCAAGAGTCAAGCTCATAACATAAGTACATCAATTATTCCAAAAACACCTCTAACATAGATTGCAGCGGGGCCCAAGACTCTTTCTGGGCTCACCCTCATAGTATCAAGTGTTTGACATAAGAGATAACAAAAAATAGTATCAGCATAGCTAGTGTCCCCAGACATGAGGACTCACCAAAGCTTATCTTCCAAAATGCCAAACTAGCCATGTGATCGAGAGGTGCTCCAATACCTACATGGTAACATCATGTAGGCATAGAGTATGCATTAGTACGTTTAATATACTAAGTATATAGGATGTAATGCAATGAGACATAAGCCAATATAGTCAAAATACATAATCACAAGCAATGGATAAGTATAATATCAATATGGCATGCATGATCAATGCTAGAAGTAAAACATCTTGTAAATCATATAACTTGTATAGAACATAATACATGTGTAGAAAGAAACTACAATCATAGACCAGGCAACCATTACTTGGAATCCAAGGCATATCACCCCCTTGTAAGGTGATTGAGATATCCACCCCTTGACATGGTACTATGGGCATGTCAACCCCCAAGAAGGTGATCGAGGTATCTACCGCTCAACATGGTAGTATGGGCATGTCACCCCCCAACAAGGTGGTCAAGGGATCTACCCCTCAACATGGTAGTATGGGCATGTCAACTCCCAACAAGGTGGTTGAGGTTTCTACCTCTCAACATGGTAGTATGGGCAGTCACCCCTTAATAAGGTGGTTGAGGCATGTCACCCCCTCAGCAAGGTGATTGGGCATGTCACCCCCAACAAAGTGTAGCCAATTGTAACACTATAGATATTTTTCATGGATTCAATGCATACATACATGCCATTAATCATCATAAAGCCACTTGACTTATAAATCATGTAATAGACCATCAATAACTTGAGAATCCTTGTTAAGATATTTTATCAAACACTTGGTGGATGTGTAATGCTAGTTAAAAATATTGCAATTCAAGAGCGAAATAATATGAGAAAACTCAATGTAAATCAACCCACCAACATATAGTAAATCCCTCATGTACGCAACTTTGAAATACATCATCAAATCTCATAATATATCATAGTTTCATAGCTCAAAACATGCATACTCTCAATAGACAAAACCAATTCATAGTATAAGCTTGAAATAGACAAACATTCATATCCAATCAATAGTTCATAAAACCACAACATGATTTGTAATCAAAATCCATAATAAAAGGTACCCATAGACTATACAACTTGGGAACATGCAATTTTCATAAAAAGGAGAATTGGGCTCCATGGGTGAAAGGACCCAAAGGATGAAATCCACATACCTTACACTTGGGTTTTTCTAATTTAGACTTGAAGGAAACTTGAAGCTTGAAGAGAATCCTTGAGTTCCAAAGTTAGGCTTGAAATCCTTGAAATTTGAATGAGATATTTGATTAAGTCTTGGAGAGGGTTTTGAGAGGGTCTTGAGTGATATAGAGTTGCAAAATGACTAAGTATAGGTATTTTCACGCATAAGTGGGCATAGGGCTATGACCCCAATGCCCTTAGGCCGAAATGAAAAATTGAGGAAAATCGAATACTAGTCCTGATCAGGTCTGCAATGCGGACCCATTACGTAGGCCCAGTTTTTACTGCTTCGCGCCCCTAGCGTGACGCATGCAGGGCACGGACGGGCACTGGATAAGGAAATTTTACAACAATTATTTTTTGCTAAGGTCCCCTAAAATCAGGATTATACCTGCTTCTCACTCAATTTTTCCCCTGATCGAGAATATGAAGTCAGATTTTTGATATCACGCACAATATTGAGATATATAGAAATTACGATTATGGGCATTTTCGAAGCAAATTTTTGGGGCGTTTTTAGGGTGTTTCAATATCTATCCCTTGAGAACATTCGTCCCTGAATGTCAAAGAAACGTACATAAGAGAAGTAATCATGATGATTTCATCCTGACATGAATGCGGCAAATGCATTTAAACATCGTTTTCAAAAATCTCAACATAAATGTCAAAAACCACCATAAACTTATCAACATAAACATGAATGTATGCAAAATGACATAAGGGATGAAACCTAAGAATTGAAATCATATAGAGGACTTAAATTAGTACCTTCAGCTTGAGTAGAGTGGAAGAGATATGGATATCTCTTTCTCATGTCCGCCTCGACTACCTATGTGGAGCTTAACTTGTTGGTTCCTCCAAAGGGCCTTGACGGAAGCTACATCTTTGTTTCTCAACATCTTCACTTGTCTATACAAAATCTTTGACAGAACCTCCTCATAATTTAAATTATTTTCTACAACACCCACAAAGTCCAAGGGCACTATAGCACTTGGGTCACCTATACACTTTCTCAACATGGACACATGGAAGACCGGATGAACCATGTCCATCTCCATAGGCAACTCCAACTCATATGCAATCTTACCAATCCTCCGTAAAACTCTATAAGGAACCATAAACCTTGGGCTTAATTTCCCCTTCTTAGCAAATAGAACCACACCCTTCATGGGTGAGACTTTTAAGTAAACCTAATCACCAACTTTAAACTAAAGATCTCTTCTCCTCACATTGTTGTAGGACTTTAGTATACTTTGGGCTGTTTTTAATCCCTCCCTAATCAGCCTCACCTTTTCCAAGGCTTCTATGACCAAATCCGGACCTAAAAAAGCCATTTTCCCCACTTCAAACCACCAAACCGGGGATCTACAATGCCTATCATATAGAGCTTCAAAGGGGATCATACCAATGCCTGAGTGGCAGCTATTGTTGTAAGCAAATTCAATTAGTGGAAGATGTTCATCCCATCTACCCTTAAACTCCAAAACACAAGCTCTAAGTATATCCTCAAGAGTTTGGATAGTCTTCTTGGCTTGACCATCCATTTGAGGGTGAAAGGACTTGCTAAGGTTAACCTTGGTACCAAGACCTCTTTGGAAGGACCTCCAAAAGTCAGAAGTGAATTGGGCACCACGATCCAAAATGATAGACAAGGGCACCCCATGCAATCTAACCAACTCATGTATATACACTTGGCATAATCTTCATCACCATGAGTAGTTTTGACACGTAAGAAGTGAGCCGACTTCGTAAGACTCACCAAGGCCTTTAACTCTAACAAAGGGGGTCAAGATCTTGTTTTGCCTTTACCTTCTCAATCAAGAAAGATTTAGAACCATCAATAACCACTACACAACCATTGTAAGCCTCATCGAACCTAACCCCCAACCTAGCCAACCGATGAACCATTCTAGTCACCTCTTTGCCACCATCATCAACATGAGCTAGACTACTCATAGACACCCTACTTAAAGCATCGGCCACAACATTAGCTTTTCCTGAGTGATAACGTATACTCATATCATCATCCTTAAGGAGCTCTAATTGTCTTCTTCGTCTAAAGTTAAGACCTTTTTGGATGAACACATATCGGAGCCTTTTGTGTTCGGTGAACACATCAACATAAACCCCATACAAGCAGTGATGCCAAATTTGCAAAGAAAATACCATAGCCGCCAATTCAAGATCATGGGTGGGATAATTCTTCTCATGCACCTTAATTTGTCTAGAGGCAAGTGCTATCACCTTACCACTTTGCATCAAAACACACCCCAAACAAATTATTGAGGCGTCACAATATACAACAAACCCTTCCAACCCTTCCGGTAGAGACAAGATAGTAGCGGAGACAAGCTTATCTTTCAAAGCTTGGAAACTCTTTTCACACTCATCTGTCTACACAAATTTCACCTTCTTTTGTGTCAACTTAGTGATAGGAGAAGCAATAGAAGAGAAACCATTTACAAACCTCTGCTAATAACCCGCCAAACCCAACAAACCTTTAATGTACGATGGAGCCAAAGGTCCATACCAATTTCTAATTATCTTCGTCTTCTTAGGATCCATCTTAATGTCATCACCCGACACCACATGCCCTAGAAAAGCAACCTCTTTCAACCAAAACTCACATTTCTCATATTTAGCATACTACCTCTCGTCCCTTAAGATTAGCAACACCACCATCAAGTGATCTACATGCTCCTACTCACTATGGGAATAGATCAAGATATCATCAAAAAGAACCATCACAAACATGTCAAGATGGTGCTTAAAGACCCAATTCATGAGGTCCATAAATATAGTCGGTGCATTAGTCAACCCAAAGGACATAACCGCAAACTCAAAGTGCCCATACCTAGTCCGAAAAGCAGTCTTGGGAATATCACACTCCCTCGCTTTCACTTGGTGATACCTAGACTAAAGATTAATCTTAGAGAAGTGACTAGCCCCTTGATGTTGATCAAAAAGGTCATCAATCCTTGGTAGATGGTACTTATTTTTTATGGTGACTTTATTAAGTGGCTGGTAATCAATGCACATTCTAAGGAAACCATCATTTTTCTTTATGAACAACACCGGCGCACCCCAAGGTGACATACTAGGCCTTACAAAACCCTTCTCCAACAAATCCCTCAATTGCACCTTCAACTCCTTCAACTCCGTCGGGGCCATATGGTGACGGGGAATAGAAATGGGTTGAGTATCAGGAAGAAGCTCTATATCAAAGTCTATTTTCCTTTTAGGAGGAACATCGTAAATCTCATCGAGAATCATATCAAGAAAATCATTAACCACCGAAACCGACTAAATAGGAAGGATTTTGGACTCATCATACCTAACCCTCACAAGATGATAGAGACAACCCGTAGAAATCAACTTTTAGCTTTAAGGCAAGAAATGAATCTACCCTTGACCACCACATCACATCTTTCCTACTCAAGGATGGGCTCATTAAGGAATTGGAATTTCAGTAATCCTAATTTAATTGTTCGAATGTTACAGTATAAAATATTAGGGTAAGCCTATGGTATTGTATGCAGTGTTTGAATTATTGTTATGTGAGTGAGTATTTACCTAGTCCCTGGTATTGAACGAAAAATCAAAATGTGTGATAAAGGACTTCTTTGTTTGTAAAAGCACTTGAGTAACATTGTTGATTCTGGACTGTCCTGGTGATTGTTAGTTGTGTATGTGGCTTGTCCGTTAAAATTGTTCTGTCATGTATTGATCCTCATGTTTTTACTTGATAGAATATCATGTTTGTACAATCATTTTGTTGAGGGGATCCTGTGTTGATTGTGATTTCATAGATGTCATATGATTGTGTCACGACCCGGACCTAGGGCCTAGATGTGACACAACGTATGGGAACCCGAGAGTCACCAAACAAGCCTCAAGATACCAAAACTCGTTTCATCTGTTAGGAAGTGTAATCAACAATCAACATATCGTTCTAAGGGATGGGAAAATAGGACTCATGCTATGGGGGCATCATGGCGAAAAAGTTACATGAGTTCACTTAACATATAACACATAAATACTAAGGGGTGAGAATATAGGACTCACACTATGAGGACAATTCGGAACTTAGGATCTTTCCATCAACATAAGGTCAAGTCACATATCAATACTCAGAGATGACTAATTACATAGTATGGGCTTAATCACAACTCATAGCATATATCGTAAAGAGGTTTACAAGGCGCCCAACAATGCCTCTACATAGATGGCTCGGGGGCCAAGACATACCCCGAGCTCACCCTTAAGTACAAAAAAATGAAAGAGGTAGCATAGATAGATGGATGGTGGTTCGTCCTTGAAAGATAACACTCACAGCTACAAGCAAAACCAAAATCCAAGCAAAGCGTCGAATGGTGGATGATCAGGTCCTCGGTCCCTACATGGTAAAATCATGTAGGCAAGAGTATGCGTTAGTACGTTTGAATATACTCAGCATATGGGGTGCAATGCATATAACTTATCAAAACCTGCATATCAAGGTTAGATGACAAGGGCACATAATATAGAAAGAATTAATATCAAAGAAAGTAATATAGCAAGATGCTATGAAGTTCATGATGCATGAAATGCAAATGATGCTCATATATAATGGGGATGTGATCTTAACCGACATAAGTAAGACTAAGAGAGCTATTACTTGGAAATCTGATGAAATCCTCTCATCGGTAAAAAGGTGGTCTACTTGCCAAGGATAGACCATACTTCACCTTACGTAACAACTCCTAATTCGCATGAAGTAACCTTCCTTATGGGATAACTCCCACTTCGGATAGGATTTTCACAAATCATAAATCAAATCAAAGCATTTCTTCTCCTTATGGGACAACTCCCGTTTCGAAGGCATCTTTCCTTATGGGACAACTCCCATTTCGGAAAGGAAACCTATACTAGGCACATAGTTCAAGGAAAGAGAGCAAACCCTCCATACATATATATGTATATATATCTATACATACATACAAACCCTCCATACAGATACATATATATATATGTATATATATCTATACATATATACATATATATATACATACATACATAC
>JAABOM020062600.1:0-10154 GCA_011800125.2 Solanum clarkiae | reverse complement strand
GCAATCACTTATTTGGGTCTTGCAATGCTTCAAGGCATGTAAGGGATCGAGGTTTGAAGGAATCAAAGTATTATTGATCTAAAAGAAGTGTTTGTTAGATCAAATTTGATAGAAACTAAGAAAAGAAATACTAATAACATTCTAAAAATGAGAGAAATTAATGTTTGTCTCTTGACCTGCCAAGCATCATATGCTGAATTGATTATAAATAATGGAGTCTCAACATATGGAACAACATTTTCGGGGAAGAAACACTGCATCATTATTAAGGAAAAAGCATGTTACGATTAGAGGGAAGAAGCATTTCTCCATCATCAAAAGGTTTATGTTTCGAAAACACTTAAATTCTTTCGTACCAGACTTGGTTCCATTGCAGAGGTGCAATCTTGAGGCAAATTCTTAGCTGATTCCTAAAATGAGAGGGAAGAGAATTATTACAGTAAAACTAATTTTTGCATCATCTACTTGTTTGCAAACAAAAGAAATAGGCCTCACATTGATACATTGTTTGAATATTTGAAGTACCAGAAATTGTGTTGCTGCATAAATAAATAATGAAACACTAGATCAGTTCCAAAAATGAGTTGAACGAAAAATTAAGACAATGGAGAAGAGCTCACGCATTGATGAAGAAGCCTGCATTTGCAACACACTTTACTTTAACAGAATCTTTGGAAAAGAAGGATTTGAACTTGTCGTAATTCAAGATTGTAGCCAAAGCTCCCGCAGAAGTTCCACTCAAGATTACCTAACATTAATTGTGTTTTTATTTTTAATTTATCATAGGTGACTTTTAGTTATTAATATTCAATAGGATCTTACATTTTTAGCATGTTGCATTCCTTTGTGCCATAAATCATCCATAACAGCTTTAAATATTCTAGCTCCTCTAAAATAAAGCTTCTTCTCCTAACATTTCCAATTAGAAAAAAAATCGTGTTACGTTGTAGTGTTATATATGAGAAATGTAATTATGTTCAACTTACTGAATCAACATGTTCGACATTGCTAGGAAAAGATAATCCATCATAGTAACTCACCCACACTCTGTTCCAATTGTAAAAGTCTACCAATTCAAATATTGTCGGCAAGTTAAATGAATTAAGTGCGTAAAAGTCTATGTATGCATAAAAAGAAAAAGGAACTGAAATATTATAGTCGTATGAACTAAAATATGAAGATTACACCAGGCTTGAGAGAAGCTGATTGGTGTGCCTAAATCTATTGATTTGAAAGAATCCATCCTTCATCGTATAAGTCGTGCGCTTAACTTAAAGTAAGACATACTCTCAGACTCTCTTCTCTAAATCATAAGTTACAGAATGATCCTAGAGTTAGAAACAGATAGAAATTCAGAAGCAATCGAGGTTAATTAAGGCATGTAGCTAAGAATTATATAGTTATAAGATAACTATTGGCCCCGGGGTGATAAATCAAGTTTGTTTGGTTTTGAACAAAGAGTAGTAAATATAATTTATCTTTCATGTTAGAAGGTAGATGAGGATGTGTTAGTTAATATGAGGAGGGGTACATTCGAACTAGAAAGGAATTACGTCGATCTGTCATTATTTAGTAAAGAGCAAGTATAGGTCTTGAATAGAAGGATAGTGTAGCCATGAGTTAATATATCTAAGCTAGGCTTACAATTTTAAATGGAAAGTCCTACGATATTCAAAGAGTTGTTGGCGAAAGATAGACAATGATATATAGTGAATGGGTAAGTAGAACCTAGATTTTGAAAGGGGATACAATGAGAAGCTATAACTAGATACACTAAGAGATACTAATTGACTACTTATTGTAAGGTCTTAGTGGGTGAATATTTCTTAGTTTCATTTAAAAATCATAAGTTGGCATAGTATGTGAGAAATTATATGTGTGTATGTGTTTTAGTACTAGACATTAAGCTTGACCTTGAGTTAAGTGTCATGAAAACAGGGATGACCGCATGAAGGTGATAATGATAGGTTAATATTTGATCTAATAGGTTTGACATGGAGTAAGTGAGGAATTAAGAAGTTATCTTGCGGTAAATATGAGCGGTACAAGTGCGGTACTACGATTCTTAGATGAGAACCATGAATTATAGCTATGTCCTTAAGTAAGGAGAGGTTTAAAAAGGTGTATCAAAGCGAGTATATATGGTTAAGATAACATTTCAATTAAGTGATGATTTTTTAGGTGTGTTTAGATGGTATATTCAAGTTGCCAGTGTGAAGTAAGCCAGTGCAAGCATTCTTTGTTGTCCTTAAAAGTTTGTAAAGGTATCATATACAGGATATAATGAATCTCTTAAAATATAGTTCAAGTACCTTCCAGTTAGGTAGATAGGCGAACTTAAAGAAGCGGTGATAGTATGCAAGTAAGGAGAAGACAGGTCACTATGAGTTAAATAGAGTGGCCTTACAAGCCAATGCAAGCAGTAATTGTAGAAAGACTTTTATAGAATAAGGATTAGGTTAAGAGAAGTACCTTAGAAAGAAGTCCTACTAGCAGTCCTAGTACATGCAGTGGGAGAGTTCAGTAGACATGAGATTTGAAATTCTCTAAGTATTATAATAAGATAAGTATGGACCAGTTTAAGGAAAGCAGAATAGGTTTATAGTCTTATAGTGTTAGACATAGACCTAAGGGGGAGATGATAAGCTAAGAAGCCAAGTCAAGTTAAGAAGTTTTAGTGGTATATCAGTCCTCTCCTACTCTAGCATCTTCCTAAATATCAAACATTATAATACTCTATTGACATCTTACACATCAACATTATGTCAGTGATCTACGCTCATACATTTTAGATGGATTCACAACTATTCTCAATTTCCAGAATAAGAGATGAAGATCCAAGTCTAGTGATCTCAATCTTACTTTGTAAAGTCTCAGATATTAGTTTCATGCTATGGATCTATTCACATAAGCACCCAGGTTCCATAGTATGCTCAGTCACACAAACTTGTGACTTACCCTCAATGGCTCACAAAGTAATAATATGACATGCGCATTCCTATAGAAAAAGGTTTCTCAAAGAATTATGCTCTATATCTCTCGTTCTAAGCCCTTGGGTGATTTTGTTTAGTTGTGATGAAGATACCAATAATAATATCCAGGTAATGATAGCTAGGAGAAAGTTAATGTTTCTTATTATGATAGTAGTGATCTATCGTTCCATGTAAGGTGAAGCTGTAAGTGGGAAGAAAGAGCAAGATGAGGTGTTGTTACTTAGAGTTAGATGAGATCATTCATATTATCTCGTTGTATTAAGGAACGATACATTAGAAACTAGAAACATATGAAGGTAGGCGATTCTAAGAACCATAGTTACTTAGAGCCAATGGAGAGATTCTAGTACTAGGCTTGAATGTGGTGTTTATGGAGCGTGATTTAATGTAGGATGCATTAGATGCATATTGAGTAGGAATCATAGCTTGTTGAATGTAGAAGATGAGAGTAGTATTTTTGGGATAAAATTTCTTATGAAGGTATAGAGAATAAACCTTGTTGTTAAGATTTTCATAACCATCTTATGTGTAATACCCTGTGACTTGGAGTTATGCTTGAACAAAGTAAGAGCATGTAGTTAGACTTAGACCTTGATAGAGTAGCCATATGTATCCTCATGGGAGCTATATGAGAGTCGCAACTAATGAAGTGTTCTATGTATGAAGAAGTGTGTAGCCAAGAAATGTTGCTAGGATTAAAAGCTAACAGTTGTGTCATTCAAAGTACCGTGCTCCTAACCCTATTTCATTCCCAAGGCACCCCTTTTCTTTTTTGAATAGCTTCGGAGAGAGTGTGACCTATGTTTAACCTCGTGCCATTCTTATCTTATTTGCCATGGATAGTTTTCAAACTCATAGTATGACTCAGCCTCATCTATGTTGGTAGAAAAGTTCATAAGAGAGGAAATATTAATGGTAAATCCATTCTCATCCATATTATTCTCACCTTCATTTGAGGACGAATGATCCCAAGGGGGAGATATTGTAACACCCCACAACTTCATTCATAGGCCCCAAAAGTTTTTGTCGTAAGTATATAATATTAAACCTAGTAATTCTTTACATGTACCTATATTCTAAGGCTCATTCATATATGCGTGAAGTGCATTAGAAGTGAATTGGGTTCATAAGAAACCTCTAACACTTAGTCGAGTTTAAATGTTCCAATAAAATGAGTTTCTGGTCTTAGATTATGAAAAGGTCAACTTTAAATGACCATAACTATTAGAACACAAAGAATTAGAACTCCCATGACATACCAAATGAAATCTCTTTGAATCAGCTTTCCAACCCAACTGGTTTCACCTCATTTGGTGTTCGGAGTCAAAGGTTGTTACTGTTTTACCGAAGACTACTAGTGAAGAGTTGCAATACGAGACCCAGTTACGGGTCATAATTCAGAGTACGACCCATATCGGTATCTCGTGAAAAAAGTCAAAGAAGTTCAATTTTCATCCCCAGACTTTATGGATCCATCTACCGGTCATAGAACCCTCTAGAAATTATATCAGAAGGCTCGTAGAAAGTTCCAGAGACCCCTAAAAAATATTCTAAAGTATATGAAAGGTCCCTTACGGGTCATAGAAGCTTCTACGAGTCATAAGGGGATCTCATAGTCAGCCTGACCTGCAATTTTAAATAGGGGTATTTTTTATTTTTCTCACCCTTTAAGCCTAAACTTGTCAATTTTTAGCCTAAATAAGTCCTAAACATGATTCCCATATTTATTTACACTCAAAATACTGTCCAAAGCAAGAACATACTTTTCAAGAGAAGAAAAGCTAGGGTTTTAAGAGAGGCTAGTGAATTCTTCAAAGTTCTTCAAGAAACCGATTCCCCAGGTATGTAAAGCCTTCCAAAAACATCATCTACTATTATTTTAGCATCTTTATCTACTAGTCCCTACCCAAGATCAAGCTTATGATTTGAGTTCAGTTTTTCTCCATTATTAGTTGATTTCATCAAAATACTTGTTCATGCATTTTTCTTGATATAAATCACAACCTTTACTGATTTTAGTACTAAGTCAAGCTATTGAGATAAGAATTACAGTATTTGTTGTATTTATTAGAACCCTATATATACACTTCATGAAAAAACTACTATATTCACAGTTTTGAGTTAAGTTTAAGGAGTACTTAAAGCTTCTATAGTTACAAGACAGCTGAGTAATAAAGTCATGTTTTAAGATACCTTGTGTTGATACAAAGTCAGTCAAAAAGAAGAGATGAGTTAAGAAAAGTTTAAGAAAAGATTAAGAAAAGATAAAGTTGGCTTAAGTCCCAAAGAGAAGAAAGTAATACTTTGAGCAAGAATATTCTTTTAAGTTTGAGCATTATGAAAGTTATTTTGAAAGTTGTATCGAGCACCGATACGAGTGAGAGTAATAATAACTTGAAAAACTACGTACATAGCCGGCGTAGGATAGGACAGTACCAAGAATATAGCTCCTCACTTGCCACTGAGATGGGCCATTTTTGGGATGGATCTACTCCCTTAGTTTCCTCCCTTACCCTAGAGAGTACGGGACGACTTTGGCAGTGTGGGTAGGGTGTTGTATTATTATGAAGCTCATAGTGATGATTGTCAGGTAGAGAAACTCCTCAAGAAGTAAAGTTTGTTATTTTACATAATGATATTTAGTATTTCTTTATTAAAGTATTTCTTTATTTATGTTGCATATTTAATTGAGTTAAGCTAATTGCAGAGCTACAAATTTGAGTATCATATTTTTATATATTTAGTTGTGCTCATTTATGCACTTAAGTAAGTGCTTCTTTTATACTAAGTTGCACTTTCAAACAAGTTTAAGAACATAAAATTTACATGCATAAAATATTTGTGTCAATTAAGCTATCTCAAAGTTCATTTTTAAAGTGAGTATCCTATCTTAGTACTTTTTGGCCACCTTGCATACCGTACATTCCACGTACTGGTGCCTTTGGTGCTATATCATTTTATAATGTAGATTCAGATTACCCATGTTAGCAGATATTCAGTAAGACAGCTTTCCGGTGGTAAGTGGTGAGACCTCCTCATTCTCAGGGGGCTCCAGTTTGGTAGTTCGTTTATTTATTTATTTTACAGTCAGGTAGCCATGGGCCTTGTTAGGACACTTATGTTTAGTTTAGTAGAGGCTTCATAAACAGAGTTAGTGAGTCAGTCCAGTCAAATCATTTGAATACTTAAAGTACTTATTAATATTTGTATCACAGGACATTTTTTAGATTTTAGATACAGTATGGTTTGATATTCTTGACATTTTATCACATGTCTTGAAGGTTAACCTTATAAAGCTTTCACATGCATGTTAAGTCTTCAGTTGAGTGAGTCATCCAGGCCAAGGATACGCTTAGAGATCAGAAATAGTTTCTGAGTGTCAGCCACGTCCAGGGTGTAGGCCCGAGGCATGACAATTTGATTATGTTATGAAAATCCTATACGAAATGGGAGTGCCCGTAAGAAAGTTTACTTCATACGAAAGGGGAGTGCCCGTAAGATGAAGTATGATTTACCTTTGGCAAGTGACCACCTCTTTACCGATGAGGGGATTTCATCGGGATTCCAAGTAACAACATGCTTTATCTTACTTATGTCGATTGAGGTCACATCCTTACTATGTGTATGAGCATCATTTGTACTTTATGCATCATGAATTTCATATCATCTTATTATATTTACATTCCTTATTATATATCTCTTTCTATATTATATTTCCTTGCCATCTAGCATTGTATGCAGGTTTTAGTAAGTTATATGCATTGCACCCCGCATACTTAGTACATTCTAACATACTAATGCATACTTTTTCCTACATGATCTCACCATGTAGGGACCGAAGATTACTTTCATCCACTGTTTGACGCTAGATCGGAATTGATACATTTTTTGTGGTGAGTCCTATCTTCCAAGGACAAGCGAACATTCCGCTACCTATATTGCTTCCATTTGTGTTACTTACTTTGAGGGTGATCCCGGAACATGTCTTGGCCCCGGTCCTATCTTATAACTAGAGGCATTGTTGGATATCTTGTAGGATCTTGTCGGATTTATATGTTATGTTTTGTATTTGAACCTTATGCTTATGATGACTCTTTAGATATGACTATTATGGATTGATTATGGGAATTATGATATATATGTATGTTTGATGTGGAAATGTGGAATATCTTAAGTCCCGAATTGTCCCCATAGTGTGAGTCATACTTACCCGCCCCTTAGTTATTATGTTCTATATGTTATGTGAAACTATGCTAATAACTTTGAAACGACCCCAAAAAGTGCCCAAAAATGTGCCTCGAAAGTGCCCAGAATCGTAATTTTCATATATCTTAAAATCTGTGTGTGATTTTGATTATCCAACTTCATATTCTTCATTGGGGAAAAAATTCAGTGGGAAATGGGTCAAACCCAAATTTTAGAGCAACCGTAGAAAAATCTAAAATTCCAAAGTTATGAAAAACAGTGAGGATTGCACGCCCCTGGCGCGATGCACTAGGAGCGCGCCTCAGTATTAAATGTGCCCAATTCTTTTATCTGGTCCAAGGCTTTTGGGTCTTGGGCTTAAGTCTTCCCATACCTAAAAATACCTATACTTAGTCATATTTCACTTTCATATTATACAAAACATTCCCCAATACTCTCTCAAACACTTCAACAAATATTTCACCCGATTTAAGTGTCACAAACTCACTTTCAGATCTAAAGAAACTCATTAAAGCTTCAAGCTCTCATTCAAATCTAATTCAAGATTATTTATATCACTTAAGACCACCATAGGTCCCCTACATAAATACAAGTTCAAAGGAATTTCCGTTAGCTAAGTTTTGCACAAGTATTGATAAGAGGGTCATATTTAAAGGGGCATATCTCTTAGTAACCAAAGAATTGGGTGGCCCACTACCTAAAAAATTAAAATGCATTGAATTAGCTTGCCAACTCACTTGGTTTCACCTTATTCATAGTTCGAATAAAGAATTTATGCCCATTTTCGTAGAACTCGTATGTGCAGGGGTATATACGGGTTTTTGTCAAATTCTATTTCACTAATATTATTCCATAAATCTAGTCATTTCTATTGGTATTTTGGGTATTCTTATGCTATCTTAACACTCTATAAAGACCTAAACGCTATTCGTAAAGATCAAATTCACTCCTCCCAATTGGAATACACTCTCAAATTCTCCCAAGAGCCTCCATTAAAACCTGAATACAAATTCAAGAAAACTCAAGAACTAATTGTGGATTTCAAGACCCCACCAAGATTCAAGTCTTTCTTAACACAATTTCAAGAAATTCAAGGTCTAAGATATATGGGTATGGGTTTCAACCATTAGGTCCTTTCACCCATGGTGCCCAAGCTTCCTTTTTACATAAAACTCATGTTTCTAAGTTGATTTACTTATGAATCTTACTTATTATGAATTGGACTATGAATTATGTTAGGGTTTAATAAAGGTATTATTGTTTAAGAATGTTTTGAGTTATGAATCTACAATCTATTTTGAGATTTGAGGAAGTGTTTTGATGTATATTGTTTGAGGGTATTACCAAGTGTTGGTGGGTTGATTTACTTCAAGTTTTTTTACATGATTTCACTCTTGAATTGTATGGTTTTACACTAGCATTGCACATCCAGTAAGTGTTTGATAAAATATCTTGTTAAGGATTCTTGAGTTATTGATGATCTATTGCATGACTTATGAGTCAAGTGGGTTATGGTGATGAAATGAATGTATATATGTGTGTTTAAATCATGTAAATCACCCAAGGCATTGCAAGTGAATTGTTGGGCTCTCATGTTTATTGCATTCTAGGGAAACTGAGGAGTTCTTTCTTGATGCTTGAAATGTAATGATTTGATGATCTATTTCTATGACTCCTATCAAAAAGATTATATCTTAAGGTATGGAAATTCTACCTAAAAGCCATGTCGTAATGTACAAATCATGATTCCTACCGAAAAGATCATATCGTAAGGTATGGACAATTTACCGAAAAGGCCGTACTATAAGGTAGAATGACTCATGGTTCCTACTTAAAAGATTATATTGTAAGGTCAGGACAACCTACCGAAAAGGACGTACCCTAACGTAGGATCTCTCTTGCTGATAAGATCATATCGTAAGGTAAGTACACCCCATCCTTACCGAAGAGAGTATGTCATAAGGTAAGGATACTTAAGGAAATCTACCGATGAGGCCATGTCGTAAGGTAGAGTCAATTATGACTCTTACTGAAAGGATTGCATCGTAAGGTAAGAGGCATCTTACACTACCTACCCAAAGGACTATGTCATAAAGTAAGGGTGTCGACAACACTCTTTGAAAAGGACTATACCATAAGGTAAGTAGGTAACCTCTTGGCCATTCTCAAGCAATGTTTATGTAAGGGTTGAGCATACTTATACTCCATATTGAGTTTATACTTGTTGATTATGACTAAGCACGTTTTACTTCATGCATGCCATATTGTTATTATACTATCACTTTATGCTTATGCATTTTGACTATATTACCTATCTCTTGTTGCATGACATCCTACATACTTAGTACATTCAAACGTACTAACACATACTCTATACCAACATGATATCACCATGTAGGAACCGGAGCTCCTATTGATTCTCCTCCACATGGCTCGACAGATTGTTCAAGTTAGGTTTTGGTGAGTCCTCTTGTCCGGGGATAGTATCTATCTTCTCTCATGCTTATGTTTAGACTATATCTTGTATATTTGGATTACCCATTGTCATTATTACGAGGGTGAGCCCGGGTGCTTGTCTTGGCACCCGCTAAGCTCTATGTTTAGAGGTGTGGTTGGATAAGTATAAAATGATGCTATAAGCTTGACTATCTTTGACTCTTTTGATGGTTTAAGAAATGAGGATTTTCCCTTGGTCCCTATGCCCTTATTTCTATACTTTTATTGTTGTTTAAATTGCTTCTGCGAGCAAGAATGTGTAATGATATGTTAAGAAGCTTGCTTGGGGTTCCTTCGGGTTCCCCATGCTCCATGTCACATCTAAAACCTAGTTTGGGTCATGACAAACTTGGTATCAGAGCACTAGGTTGTTAATGGTCCTCGACATCTAACACACTGCATCGATTAGAGTCTTATTCATGGTTGTGTTGTGCATCACAACTATGAGTAAGAGGCTAT
>JAABOM020062599.1:0-10154 GCA_011800125.2 Solanum clarkiae | reverse complement strand
AAAGTCATTCAACTCATAAGACATGCATTGGACCTTCAATTCCTCAAGAAATCATAATCGGACATTTTAACAAACACTTGGCGGGTGTGTAGTGCTAGTGTAAAAGCATGCTATTTAGGGATGAAATCATGCATCAAAATTCAATGGAAAACGATCCATCAATACTTGATAACACCCTCAAGCAATATATATCAAAACCCTGCATTAAATCCCACAATGGATCTTAGATTCATACAAAACATGCTAAAACTGTCACAATTTTATGAAACCCCAACATAGTTAATAATATAATTCATAATAAGTAAGACCCATAAGTAAATCAACTTGAAATGATGCAATTTAGGTAAAAAAGAAGATTGGGCACCAAGGGTAAAAGGACCCATTAGTTGAAACCCACATACCTTAGCTTTGGAGAATTTCTTGATGAAGATTTGAATAGAGACATGAAGCTTGAATGAATTTCTTGAGATTTAGAAGGGATTTGAACACTTTAGTTTTGGGAGAAATATTAGTCTAAGGATTTGAGAGTGTATTGCGGGATGTCTTGAATGATATGAAGGTGAAATATAGCTATGTATTTTAAGCATTTTCACATATGGAAAGACTTAGGACAAAGACCCAAAAGCCTTGGGCCGAAATGAAAAAACTGCACAAAAATTACACTGAGGTGCACCCTTGGCACGTCGCTGCAGGGGCGCGAAAACCTCACTGGAATTCGATTTTTGGGAAACTGAAATTCTGATTCTTTTGCTCTAAAATTGGGGTTAGACCTATTCTCACTCAATTTTTGCCCCTAAACAAGAATATGAAGTCGGACTTCCGAAATAATGCACGACTTTTGGGATATATGAAAATTACGATTCCAACCACTTTCAAGGCACATTTTCGTGCACTTCTTGGGGTCATCTCATTTTTACGTGTAGGAGGACTTAGGCCCAAGACCCCAAGGCCTTGGACGAAACAGGAAAAATTGGCCCAAAAATAACAATGGTTCGTGCCCTGGCTGCGTCGTACCAGGGGCGCGGATTAATTCTGTTTTTCGTAAATTTTGAAAAATCATATTTTGATACGGTTGCTCTAAAATTGAGAAAATACTCATTCCCCACTTAATTTTGCCACTGATCACGAATATGAAGTCGAATTTTCGATATCACCCATGAATTTTGAGATACATGGAAATTATAATTATGGGCATTTTCGGGCACTTTTGGGGGCATTTCAATATCTCCCCCTTGGGAACATTCATTCTAGAATATTAAAGAAGTGTACATAAAAAGATTAATCATGAAGGAATCAGCCCCAACAAGAATGCAACAATGCACTTAAACACCACTTTCAAAAAATCTCAACGTTAGCGTCAAAATCACCATGAACTTGTCAACATAAACATGAATACATGCAAATAACATAAGAGCTAAAACTTAATACTTGAAATCATATATGGGACTTAAGTAGTACTTTAGGCATGAGTAGAATGGAAGAGATAGGGATATCACTTTTGCATGTCCGCCTCGGCTTCCCATGTGGCACTTTCAACTTATTGATTTCTCCAAAGAACCTTGACGAAAGCACAATCCTTGATCCTCAACCTCTTCACTTGTCTATCCAAAATTTCTATCGAAACTTCTTCATAAATCAAATTTTCTTCAACAACACCCATAGCATGAAGAGGCACAATAGCACTTATGTCACCCACACACTTCTTCAACATAGAGACATTGATGTCCAGATGAACCATATTCATATCATTGGTCAACTCTAACCCATAAGCCACCTTGCTAATCCTCCTCAACACCCTATACAAACCCACAAATCTCTATACATCTTTGTGGAACCAGGTTGAATAGAATAGGAAGGATTATAAGCCTCATCAAGAATCTTCTCTCTCAAGTCATCCACACTAGGAACACACCACCTCCCTTGGTGCCTAAGGGCACTATCTCCCCCTTGAGAGAAAACCTCAACCTTACCATCCCTCACCAAGGCCTTCAACTCTAACAAGGCGGGATCAAAATCTTTCTTTACCTTCACCTCCTTAATCAATGAAGATCTAGAACCATCAACCACCACTACTCCACCATTATCAACCTCCACCATCCTATTCCCCAATCTAGCCAACTAATGAAGAACCTCTCTAGCCACCTCTTTGCCATCATCATCATGTGCTAGGCTATCCATAGACACTCTACTCAAAGCATCAGCCATAATATTAGCCTTACCGGGGTGATAATGCACATTCATATCATAATTCTTAAGAAGCTCTAATCACCTTCGTTGTCTCAAGTTCAGATCTTTTTGGGTGAACACATTTTGGAGACTCTTATGATCGTAAACACATCAACATAAACCCCATAGAATTAATGACGCTAAATTTTCAAAGCAAATACCATGGCGGCCAATGGAAGATCATGAGTAGGATAATTTTTTTCATATACCATAAGTTGTTTAGAGGCATAAGCTATCACCTTACCATTTTTCATCAAAACACAACCCAAACCCAGATAGGAGTGGATACAAGCTTATCTTTCAAGGTTTGGAAACTCTTTTCACTCATCGCTCCAAAAAACATTTTGCCTACTTTTGGGTCAACATGGTTATAGGAGAAACAATAGAAGAGAAACCATTAACAAACCTCCGGTAGTAACCCACTAAGCACAAGAAACTTCTAATATCGGATGGAGTAAAAAGTGTAGGCTAATTCTAATTACCTTCATCTTCTTAGGATCAACCTTAATACCATAACCCGACACAACATGACCTAGAAAGGCAACCTCTTTCAACCAAACCTCACATTTCTCATATTTAGTATACAAGTTCTCTTCCCTTAAGATTTGCAACACCAATCTCAAGTGATCCATATGCTCCTTCTCACTATGGGAATAGATCAAGATATCATTAATAAAAACCACCACAAACAAATCAAGGTAGGGTTTAAAAACCCTATTCATAAGATCCATGAAGATGGTCGGTGCATTAGTCAAACCAAAGGACATAATCACAAGCTCATATTACCCATACCTAGTCCAGAAGGTCGTCTTGGGAATGTCACACTCCCTCACATTCACTTGGTGATACCCAAACCGAAGATCAATCGTAGAGAAGTGCCTAGACCTTTGAAGTTGGTCAAAGTGATCTTCAATCCTTGGTAGAGGATACTTATTCTTTATGGTGATCTTATTAAGTTACCGATAGACAATACACATCCTAAGATAACCATCCTTCTTTTTCACAAATATCACCGGTGCACCCTAAGGTGACTGGCTAGGCCTAATAAAATCCTTCTCCAATAAATCCCTCAATTGCTATTTCAACTCCTTTAACTCCACTAGGGCCATAGGTAAGGGAGAATAGAAATGGTTTGAGTATCGAGAAGGAGGTCTATGCCAAAATCTATTTCCCTTTTGGGAGGAACACTGGGAAGCTCATCGAGAAAGACATCAAGGAACTCATTAACCACCAGAACCGACTCTATAGGAAGTACTTTGGACTCAACATCCCTAATCCTCATAAGATATAGAGACACCCTTTAGAAATCAACTTTTGGGCTTTAATGTAAGAAATGAATCTACCCTTGACCACCACATTATGACTCTCCCACTCAAGGACGGGTTCATTAGGGAATTAGAATTTGACCGTACGTGTTCTACAATCAATACAGATATAATATGCATGCAACCAATCCCTCCCAAGAATGATATCAAAATTCACCATATCCAACTCAACAAAATCACAAGGAAATATTTTATGCAAAATGAAAATGGGACAATTTCTATAGACTCTTCTAGCAACAATGGATGCACCAACGGGGGTAGACACCTCATATGGGTCACGTAACAATTCGGGTTTAACATGGAACTTTTTGGCAACAAAAGGAGTAACAAAAGAAAGATTAGTACCCGGGCTTATCAATGCATACATATAAAAATCAAAGACTTTTAACATTCTGGTGACGACATCGGGCACCTCATATACCCCTTGCCTCCCTTGAAGAGCATAGAACTGATTGTGCCTTGGAACCATATTTGCACCTCGGCCTTGTGGACGCCCATCTTTACCCTTTCTGCAATTGTGAGGACAATCCATCACCTTATGACCCACTTCACCACACCTATAACAAGCATTAGTATCCTTCAAACATGGGCCATTTGGACCTCTACCATATCTTGGGAACATAACATTAGGAACCATACCACCACCACCTTGGACCCTTTGGTTGTCATTAGCAAACTTCTAGTAGGAGCATTGGAAGACCTTTGGCCTTGATGAAACTGGCCACCCATAGGACTTTGGAATCTACCCTCAAATTGAGCCCTCTTGGCCTTACCAATTGTCCTCTTTCTCAACTTTTCCCTCTCCTATTGTTCGACATAAGTCATGTGGTAGGACAAGTCCATATCACCTATTAACATAGGCACAACATTCCTCATTCACCAAGTTGGATACTCCCATCGCAAACTTATTCATCCTGGACCTTGGCTCAGCCACCAATTGTGGAGCATATTAGACAACTCATTGAACTTGAGGGCATACTCCCTCACACTCATCGACCCTTGCTTTAAATTCATGAAATCCACCATTTTAGCCTTGATTAGCTCAAGAAGGAAGAACCGATTGAGAAATGTCGCCTTCGACTCCTCCCAAAGGATCACATTGTTGTTTCCCTTCTGCTCCCTCCATTGAGTAAGCCATATTTGGGCCACCCCTTTGAGTTGATAGGCCCCTAACTCAGATTTCTTCCCCAAACTAATACCCATAATAGACAACACTTTGTACACCTTATGAATAAATTCTTGAGGGTCCTAATCTACTTTAGACCCATGGAACAACTCCAGCGGGTTCATCCTTGTGAATTCCCTCACCCTAGAAGCCCTAGTAGGTGCATATGGGGCTTGGGCCCCTTGGTTGATTTGATTAGCCATGGCATGGGCTAGCATGGTAATAGCATCCCGAAACTCTTCATGGGCCACTCCTCCATCTTGAGAAGCTTGAGGAGTGGGAGGGGTCAGTCGCTCCTCGAGAGTGCGGGCTCTTCTTCCTCTTAAAATAGACATGAACTAGCATAGCAAAGAACATTTGTTAGGGGAAATCCTTACCTTAACTTCTATAGCACGACATAGATCAAGAAGAAGGGAAACATTTCCTAAAATGCCCCATAGCCTCCTGCTCGTAGTCGTGGTGCACTTCATAACCATGAACAAGACTCTATTCGACACGGTGTGTTGGATGCCAAGGACCATTTATAACCTTGTGCTCTGATACCAAGTTTGTCATGACCCAAGCCTAGGGCCTAGACGTGTCATGGCGTATAAGAACTCGAATGGTCCCCAAACAAGCCTCTTAGCATATCCTTTACACATCCTTGGTCATAGAAGCAATTAAAAAACAACAAGATAGTCGAAACAAAGATAAAGGGACTAAGAGAATTCTTTAATAGCATAAATCATAAAAGACTAAAAGCTCAAGCACAAATACATCATCAGATCCAACAACACCTCCAAACATAGACTTGCCGGGGGCCACGACAATTTTCGAGCTCACCCTCATGGTATAAAGAGTTCAACATTAACAAATGACAAAGGCAAGAATAGCATACCTAATGTCGCCGAACTTTGGACTCACCAATAGCTTATCTTCAAGATGACCAACTAGCCATGGGAGGATGATCGTGAGGAGCTCTAGTTCCTACATGGTAACATAATGTAGGCATAGAGTATGCATTAGTACATTTGGATGTACTAAGTATATAAAATGCAACACAACAAGAGATAGACAACATAGGCAAAATGCATAAACATAGGCAATGGATAGTATAATAATAATATGATATGCATGATTAATGCTTGAAGTAAAACACATTTGTATAGAACATATTACTTATGTAGGAAGAGACCATCATCATAGACTAAGCATCTAATACTTGGAATCCAAGGCCAAGCACACCCTTGGTAGGTGATTGAGGCGTCTCCCCCTCAATAGGTAGTACGGGCCTAGCACACCCCGACAAGGTAGACAAGGAATATACACCTTAATATAGTAGAAGGGGCCTAGCACCCCCGAACAAGGTGGCCAAGAAATATACCCCTCAACATGGTAGTACAGGCCTAGCACCCTCCAACAAGGTGATTGAGGCATTGCACCACCTCAACAAGGTGTGGTCAACTTTCAACACTATAGAGACTTTTGATGAAATCAACACATACATATATTCCTTTCATCATCGTAAAGTCACCTAGCTTATATTCATTAACTCAAGAACCCTTAACTGAACATTTTATCAAACACTTGGAGGGTGTGTAATGCTAGTTCAAAATCATACAATCAAGAGTGAAATTATGTGAGAAATCTTAATGTACATCCATCCACTAATACTTGGTAACGCCCTCAGGCAAGATACATTAAAATCCCTCATCAAATCTCATCACAGAACATAGAGTCATAGCTCAAAACATGCTTAAACAATCCACATCTCATGAAACCCCAACATAGTTTGTAATCAAATTCATAGTCAAAATACCTATAAGCAAATCAACTTGAAAAAATGCAATTTACATAAAAAGGAATATTAGTCACCATGGGTGAATGGACCCAATGGTTGAAACCTACATACCTCAACTTTGGAGATTTTCTTGATGAATATTGGGATGAGAACTTGAAGCTTGAGTAAATTTCATGAGATCTAAAATGAGTTTGGGACACTTGAGTTTGAATGAAATATCTGGCTAAGTGTTAGAGAGGGTTTTGGGGAATGTCTTGAATGATATGAGGTTGAGAAATGACTAAGTATAAGTGTTTTTACGCATAGGAAGTCTTAGGCCTAAGTCCCCAAGGCCTTGGACAAAACAGGAAAAACTGGCACAAAAATAACACTAGTCAGCGCCCTAGCCGCGTCGCACCAGGGGCATGGATCGATTCTGTTTTTCATAAATTTTGAAAAGTTAAATTTTGATACGGTTGCTCTAAAATTAGGGTCATACCCTTTTCCCACTCAATTTCGCCCCCCGATCATGAATATGAAGTCATATTTTCGATATCACGCATAACTTTTGAGATGTATGAAAATTACGATTATGGGCATTTTCAAGGCACATTTTCAGGCACTTCTTAGGGAATTCATGGGCCAAAGCAAAGGTCGAGTTTCACAATGGCACTTGTCCAGCTACCGTAGTGTGCCAAACTAACAGTTACCTATTATCTCGGTCAACCTCTCCTTGGCTGGGTTCGGTTGATTAGACGAGAACACATCAATAAAATATTATCCATTTCCTTTTCCTTTTCATTACTACCTTGATCAAGATCATGACACTAGGCGGGATTTTATGTTTTCCACCAATAAACAAGAAACAAAATGAAGGAAAATGGATAATAGATGCAAATACCTAACTCAAGAAGTGCAAGTAATCTAGGTTTCAAAGCTAGCTACTCATGGTTCCTACAACCCCAAGTTGTGAGTTTAGCCACTCATCTCTTGGGCACACAGATCAACAATTAATAAGAAGTCATAGAAGATTTCTTTCCTAAGAAAATTGAAGAACTATGAAACCCTTTTTCAAATTAGAATCACAAGCTCGAATTGATAAGATTAATCCTCAAGTGAATCTAAATCCCCAAATTTGAGTCTCAAAGTAAAACCTAGAAATTCTCTCTCAAAACCTCTCTATAAACTACTATGATAGGAATGATATTCAAAGTCTAATGAAAAGCTTCCTCTAAAACCCTAACATATACCATTTATAATATTTACAAGAAGGTCCTTAAAATAATTAGAAAATCTGGTCGCCATATGCTACGGCTCGTAGCTACGACTCTAGGGTGACCTATGGTCATAATCGGTCTTTTGTGTTAGCACTTAGTATTTCAAATGTCACTGCTATGATCCACCTCTACGAGTCTTAGTCTGGTATATAAGTCGTGGTGCCTTGTCAAAGTCCACTCTTGCATTTCCTGTTCCAATTTTAATCGACACTGTTAATTGCTACAAGGCCCCCTTTATAAGTAGTAGAAAGGACTATGACTCATAACTTAAGCTCGTATGGTTGAACTTCAAATTCTTAGATTTGGTTTTTGAACAGTTTTAATTGCTACGAACAACCTCTACGACTCACAGCTTGGGCCACGACTCATAGTCAGGCCCATAGTTATTCAAAATCAACAAAATTTGCAACTTTTCTAAAAGTCAAGATCACATGTTTTAGGCATCAAATGTGTTGTATTTTTGCATCACATCAACACCTCAACTTAGAATTATTGCTTGTCCTCAAGCGATGACTCAATCAAGATAGATAATAAGCAATACATCACATAACAATCAACCTACTGACATATACCATACTCAAGTTTAGCTCAGGTACCCATAATAACTTTTTCAAAAACATAATCATGTAGTTATTCAGCAAATCACAACAAATTGATATAGTTGAAAATCCAACTATGACAAGTTAATGAGTATCAACAATTCAAAATCATTGAGCAAGTCAAATGCTAACCATCTAATTCAAATGCCCTCACAGGAAAGAAGTCCCATTTTAATACCCAATATGCTTTCAAAAGTTGATCATGGGACTGCGCAAGCATATTAACTCTCACTAATACCATAGGCTTGCACATATACTCACAACCTGGACTATTGACTAATTTGATTAGGATCACTTTAGGACATTATAGGCTTCTAACATAGGATCATAAGGATTTGGTATGTCATTTTGGACAATTAGTGACTAAAGGCCAACCTTGAACAACGTTTCTCAGCACTTTCACCTTAACAACTCAACCATTCTCAACTTGTTCTACCTTATTCTTTATTTTCAAGCTTTTTCAGGTATTTTCTTATCATTTTTCAGCTTCTTCCTTATTTTCACACTCATTTTGCTTTTTCAACTCATTCACATTCTAAGGCATCTTTTCTCTTTTTCTCTTACCCGATATATGACTACCAACTCTTTCTTTTATTCCCAACTCACCACCTCATTTTGCAATTATACTACAACATAGGCCAACCTCAACCTAGTATTTTATCCTGAAGTGAAGTACACAATATCCAATCCCAAAAGCAGGGCCACTTTTGGTAGCCACCCTCAACATAGGCTTTTTGCCTCAATCAAGGTTCACAATGTTCAAGGACAAACCAGGGCCAATATAAAGGTATTTCACTAGATAAGGCTAGGATAGCTAGGTATAAAGAAAGAGAAGGGTATATGTTAGGCTTAAACATTTGGAACAAGGAACAAGTTCTTTCATTTGGTTGGTGAAATGGCCCCAAAAAGTGCCCGAAAATGTGCTTCGAAAATGCCCAGAATCATAATTTCCATATATCTAAAAATTTGTGCATGATATCAAAAATCCGATTTCATATTCTTGATAAGGAGGTCAAATTGAGTTGGAAGTGGGTCTAACCACGATTTAAGAACAACCGTAGCAAAGTTTGAAAATCGAAAAATGCGATTTCCAGAGAACATGCACGCCCCTAGCGTGATGCGCCAAGGGCGCGCTATAGTGTATTTTAACTGCCATTTTTCTTGTCCGGTCCAAAGCCTTTGGGTATTGGGCCTAAGTATTCCCATGCATGAAAATAGCGATACATAGCCATATTTCACCCTCGTATCATTCAAAACATTCCCCAATACTCACTCAAACACTTAGACTTATATTTCACTCCAAATTCCAGTCCCAAAACTCATCCATATGTTAAGGTTTTCACTCAAGATTCAAGTCTCCAGTACCAATCTTCTTCAAGGATACTCCAAAGTTAAGGTACGTGGATTTCAATCATTGGGTTCTCTCACCTATGGTGACCAAACTTCTTTTTTCCTAAATTTATGTGATTCAAAGTTGATTTACTCATGGGTCTTACTTATTATGAATATTATTGCACTCTATGTTGGGGTTTCATGAAATTGTGATTGTTTTAGCATGTTTTGAGCTATGAATCAAAGATTTATTGTGATATTTGATGAAGGATTTTGATGTACATTGCTTGAGGATGTTACCAAGTATCTACCGATATTTTTACACTCAATTTTCTAGTATGATTCCACTCTTGAATTGCATTATTTTACACTAGTACTACTTACACGCCAAGTGTTTGATAAAATATCCGGTTAATGTATTTTGAAGAATTGAAGGTCCAATGCATGTATTATGGCTTTAATGACTTCATC